>JAJTUR010000135.1:0-138862 GCA_021399475.1 Hyaloscypha finlandica
TTTAAATGAAATAATAATAATAATAAAAGTGAAGTAAGTATATTCCTCTTATTATCTCCCTAAAACACGATAGCGGACGACCTTATAAAATACTACCTAAAGTTATAGTATTCCTATAAAATAACGAAATTGAAATAGAGGAGATAAGAGATATATACTTAATAAATAATACTTTAGTATTATAATTCCTATTAAGCTAAAATTATAAGGCTCTTAGAAAAGGGAGTATTTATAATTACCCCTTATTTAGAGGTTCTAGAGGAAATATATATCTTTAATTCTACGTTTATTAACGAGATTAAGAACGAAGGCACTAATAAAGAGCTTCGTAAATCGAGACTTATAGTTTAAGTATATAATAATTAAGAGAAATATACTATATTAATATAATTACTAATTATCTAATATATTAGCTAGAGAGTTATCCTTAGTATTACTACTATAATACCGAAACTATAAGGCTCTATTTACGAGATATCTCTTAAGTATATTATTTAGTTAACTACTTCCCTAAATCGCGATTTTTATATAAAACTACCCTAGGAGCTTACTAAATAACTAGAACTATAAGACGATTTAGTCCTAAAAGTAATAAAACGATTATATAATATACTAGAAGCCGGAAACTACTAGTTTAAGACTTACTACTCCTATTATATTAACGAGCTAACTATAGAATAATTAACTTATAATCTATGCCTCCTTTATAGTAAGTAACTATTTAATATAGTAAGCTTATAAACTAATAATACTCTATTTATTAAAGATAACGATTTCGCGGAATTAGAGTAATTAAAGCTTAAGGAAGCTTAGTTCCTAGCTAAGGAATAGGAATAACTCACCTTTAACTATAATCTAAAGTTTAATAGAGGTATTATATACGCTAAAACTACTAAAACTACTAAAACTACTATAATTACAAGAACTAAGATTACTAGAATTACTTTTATATAAGAGTACTAGTATAGTTACTTAAAGACTATATTAACTAAGAACTCTACTATAACGAGTAGTAGAGGTACTATATAGAAGAACCTTATAATTAAGGACTAATATACTACTTAGTGAGCCCAAGGAGCTTATATTATATTAGTCTATTAACCTAAAGCTTCCTATAACCTTATAATAGTTACTTAAGCTATTAAACTTATAGAAAACAATATTAGCTTACTTAATAGATGCCTTTAGTAGTAAGTTGAGAATACTATTAAAGGACTAAGATTCGTGAAGCTAAATAAGGAGACTCTTTACTTAATTATATTAACTAATTTATTATTTATAAATAATAGAGATTTATTCTCGTAAATAGGATATATTCTAGCCTTAGCTAATATTACTTAGAATACGAATATTATTTACTAGTTATCTATAAAGTATAAGAGAGTTACTTGAAGTATACTAGCTTCTAAGCTATATAGTATAGTACACGGCTTTAATATAGGAGTCGTAGTTAAATTAATAGTTAATAGAGCTCTAGAGATAGATCTACTACTAGTTATTTATATAGACTCGAAGTCCTTATATAAATACCTTATAAAGCTCGGAATTATATAAGAGAAGCGACTTATAATTAATATAATATACCTCTACTAGGTATATAAATAAAGGGAGATCACGGAAGTTAAGTAGATTAATCGAGAATTGAATCCTGCCGACTTTATAATAAAATTAAAGCCTATAAATACTCTTAAGTACTTAATTAATATAAATACTATATAATTAGATATAGAGGAGTAAGTTAAATATGAATAAGGGGATATATAAAGCAGGGAAAGGGGGAAGTAGATATATAGGATATGGATATTAATAGGACGGGTATCACGTGGACATATAGATAGTTAGAGAGCGTGAGACTAGGCCTAATTAAGAAACTATGTTTTTCGACGTTTTTAGAGAGTTTCTAGTATTTATTCGTACTTTTATAGAATATCACGTGCCGCGTTGCGTGCGCGGCTCATCCTATAGACTAGACCTAATTAGGCATAGTAGAGGTTTAGTAGTATAATTCAGGAGTTAACTTCCTGAACTAAACTACTTTACTTCTAGAATATACTACTTTATTAACTATAAACACACCGAGTATTACACGATATACACGTTATAGTACTTAGTGTTTCTAGTAAACTAATAAGTATAATATTATTAATAATATAAGAAAGATTTTAAAAAAAAAGACTTACTTTAAATTCTCTTTTAAAATTCTTAAGTTTATTATATATTTTATATATCTTAGGTATAATATAATATATAATAGAGTAGTTTTCGGATTATAGCTTAGTTATAGCTTTAATAAATATTGAAATTATATTTAAAATATTATTTAAATAAGTAATTTTAATATTAGTTAAAACTAGACTTTTATTATTAAAAGCCTTTAAATTAGAATTATTAATAACTACTTTAATAGCTTTATATATATATATATAAAGTTCTTTAATATATAATAAGTTAAAGACTACTTAGTTTTTTAATCTATAATAATTAGTACTTATTAATAATTAGTACTTATTAATAATTAGTACTTATTAATAATTAGTACTTATTAATAACTTATTAATAATTAGTACTTATTAATAATTAGTACTTATTAATAATTAGTACTTATTAATAATTAGTACTTATTAATAATTAGTACTTATTAATAATTAGTACTTATTAATAATTAGTACTTATTAATAATTAGTACTTATTAATAATTAGTACTTATTAATAATTAGTACTTATTAATAATTAGTACTTATTAATAATTAGTACTTATTAATAATTAGTACTTATTAATAATTAGTACTTATTAATAATTAGTACTTATTAATAATTAGTACTTATTAATAATTAGTACTTATTAATAATTAATAAGGTAATTAATAATAAGTAATAAAGTAATAGGTTTAAATTAAAGTATAGGTATAAAAGCTACTAGTATTAAATTTAGTATAGAACTAATCTCTGTCTTTCTTTAGAGGTCTAAGGAAGGCTCTTATAAATAAGAGCTTTTAATAATATATATATAATCTAGTAATTAATAAGTATATAGTTAGTCTATTAATTAGTAGTATTCCTATAATATAATAGAATTATTAATGCCTTTATCCTTAAGCTTTAGCTTAAGTTAAAGGGTTTTAGTATATTGGACTTAGGGAGAAGAAAACACTGCGAGTTAAATCACATGACATCTGGCTTCTAATTCGCTACTTTTCTGATATGGGTCTATTCCGCTATTCTAATTAGTTAACTCGTTTTAGTAGGGAATACTAAAAAAAATCAAAAATCAAAATTAAAAAAACCTTAGGAAACTAGTATTATTATAAGTATAAGATCTAAGGCCTAGAATATATAATTAGATTATCTTTATTTTAATAATTTAAAGCTAAAAAAGAGAGGAGGATTTTAAGGGAGCCTAAGAGTAAGGAAGAAAATTCGCTTAAGCCTTAGGTATATATTTCGCTTAATTTTCGGCCTTAGGCTTAACTATTAGCCTAAGGTAAGTTACTTATTAGTATAACTAATTTCCTAGAGATTATATAATTATATTATATAACCTAAAGTAATTAAGATTACTTTTATATAAGTAATAAGATATAAGAAACGAGATATATTAAATACTAGTACTAATTAAGCTTAATACTAGGATTCTATAAAGGATCTTATAAAGGCTTAGTACTTCTTACTTAACTTACTAGATTAGTAGCTTCTTGCTTTAAATAATAATAATTAACCTTTAATAACTTACTTATATTTCTTATAGACTTAGTACTTAATATATTTAGGAATTATATATTAATACTTTAATACTATAATCCTTATTTCTAGAATATTATAACTTTACTAATCTATATAACTAATATTCTATAATACTATATAATAGTATTATATATTACTAGTAAATTAATATTAAATAAGGTATATAAATTATTAATTTACTTTCTTTATTATTACTAGTATTATTATTACTTAACTTAAAAGATCTTTAAGTAATCTTAACTAAAAAGCTTATTAGAGAAATAAATAGAATCTATATTAAAGAATAAAAGTATAATAGAATTTATAGTAGTTTTAATTATAAATTTATTATTTTTCTTAATATTTATTAAAATATAAATCTTTTATAAAAAGTACTTATAAGAGCTTTCTTTATTATATTAAAGAAACTAGTATAAGACTACTTCTATAATAACTACTTATTTTATTAAACTTATAAAATAGCTTATACTAGTATTTATAACTTTTTTAAGAACTTTAAATATTAATATTAAAACCTAAATAAATAAAATATTATTAACTTAAATTCTATAATACTTAAGTACTTTAAAAAGTTAATATTTAATATTATTTAAATCCTAATTAATAAATTATATTAACTATAATTTAGATTTATAACTATTTTATAATATATTAAATTCTTATATAATAAGATTATTATTACTTATTAAAGCTCTCTAATTTATTAATATATAATTTTAGAATCTCTTAAGGACTTTAGCTAACTTATTAATAAGCTATAGTCTTTTATATATATATATATATATAAGAAAGATTAATAATAGATTAATAATAAAACTACTTTCTTTACTAATTAATAATTTTATTTAAATAATTATTAGTTTAGAAACTATTAATATAACTATAATTATAATTATAGAAGTAGAAATTATAATAATTACTTAAATTCCTATAAGCTCTATAATTATAGTAATAGTAATTTAAATACTCTAAAAGTATATTTTATATATAAGAAACTATATTACTATTTCTAGAAGTATATATTTAAGAAATAATAAAATAAGAAAGCTTAATTTAAGACTAGAAACCTCTATTAATTTAAGGCTTTAAATTCTCGAAACTTTAATAAAGAGTTTAATTACTTATATCTATAATATATAGCTTATATAGAAAGTAAATAAAAGATATATTAAAAAAGTAAGAATAATTTAAGTAATAATTTTAAGGCTATTTTAGTAAATATAATTAATAATATAGATAAAGTAAAGGTAGAAATTAATACTAATACTTAGATTCCTTCTTTACTTCTATTAATAGCCTCTTAACTACTTTAGATATATTTAATTACTTAATAAATAAACTATTAATATATGAACTCTTAAAGTATTAATAATTATAGTAAATAGCCTTATAGATAAATTTATTTCTCTTTCCTTTAAATACTAATTAATAAGTAAGAACTATACCTTAGAGCCTAAAGAATTACTTATAAAAGATACTTAGACCTTTATAATAAGAGGTATATCTAGATATAGTAATTAGTACTTTTATAGAATAATAATTAATTATTAGTCTTAATTAATTCTAAGCTTTATAATAAACTAATAATAGTATTATATAGTACTTAATAAGAGTACTAAGAATTAAGTTATTATCTATTTTAGAATAAGCTCTTTTACCTCTATTAAATCTATAGTAATAAAAATACTAATTAAGTAAGTATAATTCTATATTATACTCTTAAAAACTCTATTCTTACTTTATTTAGATAATATAAATAAGTTATAAGTCTACTTTAATAATCTTACTAATTATATTATTACTTTTATTAGATATTATATACTTATTATATAATATTTAAGTTATTCTTTTCTACTTTAGAATAATATATTATAAAGCCTTATTTCTAAATCCTTTACTTATAATTTATACTTCTTTATAGAGACTAAATTATAATATCTTTATTATTAATTTAGTTATTTATTAATTAATAAGCTAGTTATAAAGTTAATATAGAAGCCCTAGAATACCTTATAAAATATTATAAGCTATACTAGAAGAATAGAAAATCACTTAGTTAATTTAAGTTTAACTTAAGAGATAATATTAGCTTTAATTTCTTAATTATTATTAATATATTCTATATTCTCGAGAAGCTTATTCTCTATATTATTAATAAGATTACTAGATACTATAAGAGTTATTAGTTTTAGAATATTAGTATTATATATACTTAGAATACCCTAAAAATATATTAGATTAATACTTATTTAGGCTCTCTTAATTAGATTATAATAAATACTAGAAAGTAGTTTATTAGTATAGAGTTCACTTAACTTATAAATATAATAAGAACTAAGGTGAAAATCGACTCTATAAAAGCTTATAACTCTATAGGAATTATTAAATACTATTATAGCTTAGTTTAATATACTTATTTAATTATTATAACTAAAATTAAGGGAATTAGTAATGAGCCTACTAATAGAAGTCCGTGTTTTTAGTAATGTTTTTAGGTGTCATAAAACTCAAATCGCCTACTTTACTTCACATTTTCTCAGTAACTATAGATTAAAACTATATAGAATTCAAGTATATATAATAGAAGAAGCCGAGTTAAGTTTAGAGAGCCCTTAAACCTAATTCTAAATATAAAACAAAAGTGTCTAAAATAGTAATAGGGTTCGTTTCTTAGCGAAATGCCCTAAAAACACAGACTTCTATTAGTAGACTCGTAAAGAGATAACCCTATAGATAACCTTTAAAGCTCTTAATAATACTATAAGAATTAGTAGAATTATTCTTACTCTTTTAGTTTATAGAGCTTTACTTTAATTAAGTAAATATAATACTCTTATATCCCTTTATTTCTTAATATTTAATAGCCCTAAAGAAGGTAATAATAGAGATTTAAAAGCTATAAACTAAGTATTAAGTTAAAGATACCTTAAATATATATAATAACTCTTTTATAAATAATATCTATAAACTTATACTAAATTTAGATATTCTAATATAGTATAAAGAGAATATAAGTTAATTAAGTAATTAGTAGGGATTATATAAATTTATAGTAATAAAAGAAGTATTATATATATTAGCTTTATTATATAGTAATATTACTTCTACTTAACTTCTCTAAAGCTCTTTAATATAAGAGATATTAAAGCTGGTCCTAATAGCCCTAAATATAATCTTAAATACTATAATAAAAGTAAAGGTAATAATAAAAGTAATGTGAGTATAATTTCTCTTATTATCTTAGTTATTCTAAAGTATAATAGAGAATAACTCTATAAGAACCTTAATATAATAGTATTCTTATAAGATAATAACTTATATAAGGATTCCTATTAAGTTAAAGTCTCTAGCTTCTTAAAAAAGTATATATTTAAAGTTATTTCTAGATCTTAGATATTATAAGAGGTATATATCTTTAATTCTTACTTTACTAATAAGATTAGGAATAAAGGAATAAATAGAGAGTTTAAGAAATCGAGACTAGTTATTTAAGCTTATAATAATAGTAAGAAATATATAGAATTAATATAATTACTAATTATCTTATAAATTAACTAAAGAGTTATTCTCAGTGTGGGCTCCGATAAATTTATTGATCGGGATTATCGCTTATCGATCGTTATCGGCTTATTGATCAATAAGTGATTGATATCGATAATTATCATCGATAAAAGTGGGTCCCAGCCATTAAGCGAGCCCTATTACATGAACATCTCGCTTTCTAGTTCAATTATAAACTGATTAGTATAAAGATTAGTATAAACGTAGACTATTATCACTATACTATTATATTTCTATTTAATAGTCTATTATATAACGTAGATAACACAATTATTGCTGATACTATTGATGTGATGGGGCTCGCTTAATGGCTGGGGCCCACTTTTATCGATAATCCCATCGATAAAAGTGGGCCCCTATCACGTGATAATATAGGAATATCTAGCTTTCTAGTTTAATTATAAACCGATTAGTATAAAGATTAGTATAAAAGTAAACTATTATAAATATACTTTTATACTTTTTAACTTTCTATTTAATAGTATATTATTATAAGGTAGACTAGCTAGTATTAAACACGTGATAATGAGATTCACACCGCTATTTCTTCTAAAAAGAATCAAAATTTTCATACTCTCTTTTATTATCTCCTTTGCATATAATAGTACTTCGTCTTCTATTATTTAAACATAGCTTCCGAAACTACCTCATTAATCTATTAAGCCTCTACTACTATAGACTCGACTCAATATTCAGCCTCTACTACTTTTAAATCGACTTAATCTAAGGCTTATTCCAAATAACGTAGAGACTAGGCGAAAGCTATTTGGGCTTATACTCGCCGCGGGCGTCTAGATATAGACGAAGATCGTAAATACCACTATTATATTCCTTGCGAAACAGAGAACCTATCATTTATCTACTATACTAGGGTCTCTACTAATTAACAAAATCATCTCAAGTCATAATATAAGATTATTATTAAGGAAGTAACGGAAATTAGTCTAATTCAGAAGAAAGTACTTAACTAGCTATGGCAGCTTTATAAGAAAGTAGAGTTATCTAGCCAATTAACCGAAATCGATACACACATCTTTCAACGATACCTTAATCGGGTAGTCATTTATGAAGCTTTGATTTCCTTAATTGTTGTCTATAGTCTACCTTTTCGAATAGTTGAATAGCCCGAATTTCATACCCTTTGTCGAGTACTTAATCCAGAATCTCAGGGCTTTCTTACTATATCTCACTCTTGTATAAGAAAAAAGCTTGGGGAGTGCTAGGTTAGCTCAAAGGATATTATATGACGAAAACTCTAGTCTGTAATTTCGAGTATTTATATTTCTCTCGATATCTGGACTTCTCCGTAAGGATACCTTCTTTTAGGTATCATTACACATTTTATTGAACAACAAGACGAGAATCACGTGAAGGCCCTTCTAGCTCTTCGTGTGGTACTAGGTCATTTAGGAGAAGACCAATTTTCGGTTTTATAACCTATACTTAAAGACTATGGTATTACCAAGTAACTTGGAGCTATTATAGGTGATAATACTACTATAAATAGTACACTATGTCGAGCTATTAAGTCATATTTACTGAAGGAAGAAGGATTAGAATGGGATGCTTTATAATGGCGAGTTCGTTGTTTGGGACATATTATTAACCTTTCTATACAAGCCTTTTTATTTCATAAAGTCTTTATAATTAAAGAATTAGAGGCCCTTGATGAGGAAGAGGACTTGGGAGATTCGGAAGACTTACCCCTATTAAGTAATATAGAGAAACAGATGAAATTTCGACTTTTGGGGCCATTGGGTAAGCTTTATAATATTGTTGTATATATTCGTCGCTCTCCTAGTCGGATTGCTAGATTTAAAGCTCTTGCTAGAAGACTAATTCCTCTTGATAATCGGACGCGATGGAATAGCTGGTACACGATACTTGATGTCGCTCTTGAGAAGTATACTTAGCTTAATACCTATTATAAGGAGTATCTCGAGGACCTAGGGCCAGATTACCTTATTCTAAGTGAGTGGGAAAGGCTTCGGATGATTACTGCCTTTCTTAAACTATTCCAAAGAGCTACTCTTGAGACTTAAGGAGATACTATAACCATTAATCGGGTGCTTTTTATAATAGATGTTTTGATCCAATAGTTTAACAAATCACTAGTAAGTAATAATTTTTATACTAATCTTTATACTAATCTTTGTACTAATCTTTGTACTAATCTTTATTACTTGGTTTAATAATACTAACTATAGTATAATAGAAAACATATACATACGATGAAGACTTTTGTAGTCGAATCCGGAAAGGGTAGGAGGTCTTTGATACGTATTACCGCAAGTCCGATGATACGCCTCTTTACGCTGCCGCTCTTATACTTCATCCGAATTACCGTACAAAGTATATTAGGGCTAATTAGGAGAAAAGATGAGTTCAGCCTACCTTAACTAAAGTCAGAAAGCTTTGGGAGGAATATCGAGATTAGCTATCTACCCCTAGTAATTCGATACTAAGGGAGGAGGTTGGGCAGCTAATATAGAGAGAACTCGACGATTTTGATGAGATTACTCAGACATTAGGGGGATATATATAGGTAGTAAGTTAAGACGAATAGGAGGATTATTATTAGAATAAGCTATTGGATATTGGGAAATTATCTATACTTTAATAGTGGCGTTAAGAAACACAAAGAAAGCGCTACCCGAAGCTCTCACTTATAGCGATTAATATTCTCTTAATTCTAGTAATAAGTACTAAAGTAGAGCGAATCTTTTCAGGTACTCGCCGTATAGTATTATGGGATAGGACCCAGATAATAGCTAAGATATTAGAGATAGTAGAATGCTTGAAGTATTGGAAAAGGAGTAGGATTCTGTGTGCTTTTATAGACGTAAGTGAGGGGCAGGAAGATTAGTATAAAAATTAGTGTAATCGTAATTATTTTCTTTGTGATTTATGACTCCTAGTATCTTAGAGACGTGATACCTAGCTAACTACCGCTTTTACTCCTAGTTACTAAAGAAGTTTCTCAAATATTCTTGAGTAGCTTTAGTGTCTTCTATAACCCATAATTCAGAGTCAGATGGGAAGACGTGTTAGTATGAGCTACTATCTATGAGTTCCCCCTTACCACGTACTAGTACTATTGCTGCTTTGTGGCTTTTAGGAGATTGAGTAGAGAAGTTGAAGCTAGTAGTATTCAACTCAGCCTCGGATTCTGGCCACTAAGTAGTAGGACCAGGAAGGTTAACCTAGTTATTATCTCCCTAATACTAACTAGTAAGGTTTCTCTAAATAGCCTTTTCGCCTGGTGTAAAGAACTCAGAAGGAGGACTATTAAGCGTAATGTGGCTACTATATAATAATTAGTAAGTAATAGAAAGATATGTAAAATCTATACCAAGTATGCACTAATTGAAGCTTCTTGAATAGGGATCTCTTCTCCTCTCGCTACTCTTTCTGCCATCTCGCAAACTTAATGCGCTTGTGTGCCTATATTAGTTAGTTTTGTACTAATCTTTATACTAACCCAAAAAGAGGTTATATGCCTTGACTAACTGTCTTTGCTTGCTATTAGCCGTGTCTCTCATACTACCTGAGATTTCCTTAATCTATTCCTTATAATTAAGCTTCTCATTAGCCTTATATATCTCCTTAAACTCTGCCTTATACTCGGGATCGTATTTAATGTCTTCCTATACTAGGTTGCCATCGTCCCAAGCTATATATGAGCTACTATACTCGCTATAGCCAAGTGATTTTTCAACCGATTTCTAATCCTTTCCTTGTTGTTCTCTAAAGCTAGATTAGTATAAAGATTAGTGTAGGAATATTCTGAAAATACCTCTTTAATTTAGTACTTATAGCAGAATCCTATAGTATTTCCTGTTGTCTTACTGGCGAAGTACTTAGATATTCTACTGAGCTTTTTACCTTGCGTTTTGCTACTGTAATTGTACTTTAATCTGCTGCCTTCGCCTTCTTAATCTAACTATAGACAGGGTCTTTCGAAAGATCTTTATTGCGCTTACGTGCTTTTATAGTGTTTGGGTTTTGAGATAGATCCTCCGGTGCTTTTCTCTTACGAGTAGTAGTATAGATAGATTCAATAGAAGAGGCTGGTTGAGATGCTATATCTTTGGCCTAGAGAAGCTGAGGTATAGAAGGTGTATTCTGGCCGCTATCCTATAATATCGTGATTAGTGTAAAG
Source organism: Hyaloscypha finlandica (assembly GCA_021399475.1). Taxonomy (NCBI): domain Eukaryota; kingdom Fungi; phylum Ascomycota; class Leotiomycetes; order Helotiales; family Hyaloscyphaceae; genus Hyaloscypha; species Hyaloscypha finlandica. The sequence goes on from JAJTUR010000135.1 coordinate 11,465, forward strand.
ATTAGTATAAAAAGAGTATAGACTCACCTTAGGCTCTGGGGATGATTTAATGATAATCGGTGATGTTTTGCGATTACTAACGCGTTTGGTATACTGATTATAGTCCATTGCTATAGAATATACTATGAGGATGATCTAAATAGAGATTAGTAGATTAATTAGTATATTAGAATACCAACTTATAGGTTATGGTATGGAGTTGTGTAGTGGTATGGTTGAGTTATTAAGAAGAGATTAAAAGGTAAGTGAGGTAAGGTGAAGCAAAATTGACTTTATGACGTCAAAGACTCAAAAAATTCACTTTTAAGGCATAGGAAATTTTTTTTTAAGCTATTACCCCGCTTTCTTTATCGCTTCACCTTAGCTAATACCTTTCCTTTAACCATACCACTTCAACTCCTCTATTAACCCCTCCATCAACCCCTCCATTAACCCCTCCATTAACCCCTCAATTAACCCCTTCTACGGTACGTCTCTTGCTTTATACTAATCGCTCTACTAATCAAGACATAGTGATCGCAATCTCTAGTTAATTATTCAACCATATCGCGAACCAAGCAAACCAGCGGCAAGCATGTCACTACAGGCAAGCGTGTCACTGTAGGCAAGGCTCCAAGAAAGAAAGTTATCATAAGAAAGGCACTAACTGCGAAGAGGAAATATAGGTTCAGACCTGGTAGTAAGTTAATTAATAGAAAGATTAGTATATATACTAACTAGATTTATAGCTAAGGCTCTTCTGGAAATTAGAAGATATCAGAAGTCCGCTGAGTTATTGATTCCAAAGGCACCATTTGCACGATTAGTAAAGGAGGTTCTCGTCCAGGAGAGTGGACCTGGAGGAGAAAGTTTACGTATCTAAGCTTTAGCTTTGGAGGCTTTATAAGAGTCTACGGAGGCGCTTCTTGTCACGGAGTTTGAGTGTAAGTCATTTTTCTTAATTATACTAATTTCTATACTAATCTTATTCTAGTAACGAACCTTGTAGCCATTTATGTAAAGCGGGTCACTATCTAGGAAAAGGATATGAAGCTAGTCCAACGAATGAGATTAGGAATGATAGGCATTAGTAGGATTGGCGAACGCCTTTTAAATATACTATAGGGTAGTTTGGTTACTTGGGTCACGGGCAAAATAACTAGGTCAGGCGTCAGGGAATTAACCTTTATATCTAAGGCAAAGCAGTTAGCTAGCTAATAGATTAATAAAGTAATGACTCAAACTAATATTCTTTTAATATATCTCAAATTATTTATTTTCTTTAAAGGACTAGTATAAAGATTAATTAATTAATTAATTAATTAGAATAGAGAGTAGGAGGGGTAGATTCTGCCAGGCCCCTTACCGCCTAGATCAATAAATTATCATTATCGATAGTCGATAATCGATAATTGAAAAATTAGCGCGATTATCGATCGTTCGCTTATCGAGCTTATTGGAGCCTACACTAGTTATTCTCTATATTATTATTATAATTATAGGAATTATAGGGCTATTCTTATAAGATATATTATAAGCTTATATCTAGTTATTAATTCTACTAAATTATGATTTCTATATTAACTCGCCTCTTAAGCTTACTAATTAATTAAATCTAAAAGCTAGTTTAGTATTAAAAGTTATAAAACTACTTTATAAAATACTAAAAGCTAGAAACTACTAGTTTAAGACTTATTATTCTTATTACCTAAACGAGCTAGTTATAGAGTAATTAATATATAACTTATACTTACTTTATAATAATTACTCTTTTAGTATTATTAGTTTTTAGACTAATAATACTTTATTTATAAGAGATAATAACTTTATTAAAGTAAAGTATCTAAAGCTTTAAGAAGCTAAATTCCTAGCTAAGGAGTATAAATACCTTATAATTAACTATAATCTCAAGTTTAATAAAGGTATTATTTCTATTATTTCTATTAGTATTATTACTCTTTTATAAGAATAATAATATAGAAACCTCTAAATAGTACTATCCCCCCCCTTAAATACTTATAGTAGGTTCTGGGATAATACTACTCTTATACTAACTAACTTAAGGGTATATAGCTAATAGTGATTCTAGAGAGCACCTGATATTTCCTAGTTAGGGGTTATAAACGAGGTTTTAGGGTAGTGTTACTAAAGGACCCACTATAAGTATTTAAGGGGAGGGATAGTAATAATTAAGAATATAACTATAATAAGTAATCTGTGAGACGGTTAGCGGGGCGCGGAAAACGGGGGTCCCGCCTTGATCTAGTTTGGCGGCGCCGTATACGGGATAGGGTACGCCTATCCAGGTTTAGCGCTACCGCTTCGGGCAAGGCGTGCTCGCTTCGGGGCGGCGCTGCTTTGGCAACGTCGTGTATAAGAACGGCACCGTCCCCTCGTTGCATAGCTTCCATCTCTCCTATCTTTGCTACCTTCATACTCCCACGTCGACTCCTCTCTTCCTGGCCCGCATAAGAATCCAGTCTGCCTCGCTGCTGTCTGAGTCGCGGCCGTACTTCCCTGCTGCCTCCTTTCCTGCCTACTAACCCACCTGGTAACCATGGTCAGATCCTCCTCCCCCCCTCACCACGACGACCGCCCCTCTAGACCCATTCGCGATGGTACGAATTCGAGCAATAGCTCAGCTATATTGCAGAAGGGCGTCGACCTTGCGAACCCCCTTATTAACCCATTATCCTCAAAACCCGCCGAGCTCGAATTTTCCCATCCTCTGTCCTCGAGGCAAACCACGTCTCCTCATTATGCGAGCCTGCACCTGTGCCTCCACCTGATCCTGATTTACGAGGATGTGCCCAATAGCGAAAAGGCCTCGCGATATCGAGACCGGATGTCAGAGAATCCGCCTACAGCACTCTGGCAGTCTACCTGGGCGTGAACAAGGGGAGGAGCTAGGCTCTCCTCTGCCGCTCTGAGTCCGCTAATTGGAAACTTCTCGCCAACACAAACCTTTTTTCCGGTTACGCGGCCGCTCTCCTCTCGCTATACGCTGGCAGCCCGTCATCGCCGGCCTCGCCGCAGCTAAACCCCCTTACGGCATAGCCTATTTGAAGTCCGAATCCTCGATCTGCCACCCTGCGTTCGATTTCCTTGACTATCATACCGACGATCATTGCTTTGGATCTCGTTCTATTAGCCGAGTTACGAGTATTAAACCTGGCGCAGCTCCCTGACCGTCGTACCGATATAGCCCTCACATCAGTGGCCCCATAGTCCATTTGAGAGTGGAGGCCTGCCTCGAGATTTGCCTTTATGCGGCGTTGTCTGACCAATCCAAAAAAAAAATCCCTCACAACGATGCAGTTGGCTTCTGCCTTGCTCCGCCGAGAATTGCGTGGCAGCCGAGGTCTGAGGCAGGCTGGGGGACGGGTGATTGCGTCTCTTGTGGGTCTTGTGTGTATTATATTAGGAAGGTTCTTGTGCACGAAGCAGGGCAGGTTGTATTTTAGTCATTTCGGCATTATTATAGCTGAGGTCGTGTGAGACATACCAGGCTTTTTAAGAGGGGAAGAGGAGCTTAATTAGAGGTTATTTATAATGAGGGGCTATGGCAAGACTATTTTTTTTACGAGATGGAAACATAGGCGGCAGCGGGCGGTTTCCTCCCTACTAAGTTATTTATAGACTATGTTATATTCGCTATAACTGAGGACCGAGACACGCAAATGTATTTCCCATATGAACCCAGGAGTTCCTCTCTCAGAATCCACCTTACGGAGTAAAATTGAGCACTCGGCCCTTTACGTATTATGGACGACATTATATTTTACCAACCCCCCTCGGCCATAAGGAGCCAGCCTCTTCGTCTCCCAAGAATAGTCACGGCTTTAAATCTGCCTCCTGGACCCATTACGTCTCTTCCCGCTCGCTAAACCGCTATACTTGTTAGTACTATATCGCAGAAAATGCATACTTCAGATCGCTATTCCAGAAATGATAAGCAAGGTACGTGCTATAATTTGCCGTGGGTATATATCGCAACTTCTAACAGCATGGAGAAGATTTCATAGCCTCACGAAATCTTCCGAATCGCAGCGGCGACGACGACTTCCCGGACATGGAGGAGCTCTTGTCGGGCACACGGTAAAAGATTCTGTTAGTAAGCGCGGATCTGAATAGTGATGACCCTAGCGGCTTTATCGATATTAACGAGCTCCTGTCCTGCATGCCATAGAAGGGACTAATAAGCATAGCTCCGGACTATAGTGGAATAGCGGTGGATATGGTTAATAATGGAACTCGAGGTAGTAGTCCTACTAGTTCTAGCCGCTCCATAGCAGGAAGCAGTCGAGGTGAGTATACTACGTCTCTTAGTTCGGCCAGGACTTTATACTCACATAATGCCAGATCCGATTCTACTTAGTGATGACAAATCTGGGAGCACCGAGTCTGAAACCGACTATAGTAATCTTGAAGTTGACCTTACCGCTAAAAGCAATTCCTCTTCTCTATACATTGCAGATAGCGACATGGCGGATGGTGAGGGCTTCGGCCCCGGAACCATATATATTCCTCATTATCTTATTGCCGACTACCGAGACGACGATAATGATAGTGGCATAGTCGATGGCGCAAGATTCTAGCCTACTACTAACATTCCATGGTTAGCATCCCCCGGCCCCGGGTCCGTCACACAGCAAGCCAGCCCTATACGGGGGAATCCCGAGATCATATAAGGGAGCGCGAGCTATAATGACCTAAATGTCACCAAGGAGGCGGAAGACGAGGGTATTAATGTCTTCACTGATGATGAAGATGATGCCGACCCTTGCTCCGCGAAGAGATTAGGTTCGTCCGCTGTTTCTAGCGATAATCCAGCCTCCGATAGCAACGTTTCCCTTTCTGAGATATAAGACAGCCGGCTCAATTCCGCTCAATCTCCATAGCCTGGCCTAGCAGCGGCGTCTCACCACTAGTCAGACTTGACGAACGACCTTCTGCCGAGGCATTATCAACGAGATGATACCAAAAATGTCCGTCGCAAGCGACTTCGCACGCCAGCTCTCACCGAACCGGCTAGCACTGCTAGCCCCGTTTCTGCCGCACTTGAATCCAATGATTCTAAACGTACCTAGCTAGTCGCTCGACCCGTTTCTCCGGCCAAGGAACGAGAGATCCGCGACGCTCACCCGGAAATAGCAGATGGAGGCGGCGACGATTATAACGACGAAGGTTATCATGATATGAACGACGCCGTAGCTTCTAAGATACGAGGCCTACCACGTTCTCGGAAACGGGTCAAGTAGGCGAAGGACACGGAACATAACAATATGGAAACCCCTTCTACTCATTCCCTTAACGTCTCATATTAAGCGATTATAGTAACCTCGTCTATTAGTATATAGGAGAGCGAAGAGATCCCTATCCATGGATACTTGACACTAAAGACTATTAAATCGAAAGTCGTATACTATCTCACATTTTCTCAATAACTCTTACCAAAACCTGGTAGAAAATTACAGAGATAAGGCATTGCCAAGAGCGTCTCTAGCCGCAGTGATAGGAGAGACTCGGAACGGTTATCTGTGCATGAACAGACTATAAGCAGAACCGGCAGGAATTCGCGATTTTCGTCCCAAGAGGACAAATTTTTACTACAACTAAAAGGAGAGGGTTTATCGTGGGATGAGATTTCAAACCGCTTCCCCGAGAGGAGCAAGGGGATATTACAGGTGTATTATAGTACGAAGTTAAAGCCTCGTCCAGAGAAGTCCAAGAATACAAGGAAACGCCGGAGGTATGGGTGACTTGAAGGCCATGTCTGCGTAAGGTTAGGCATGATTCAGAGCGCTAATTCATCGAGTCATCGGAAGGAGATGTGAGCCGCAACGTCTTTATCAGAAATAATTGATGTATTATACAAAAAGTCGCGCGTTCATTAGGCATCCTTGGTATCGTTGTATTATAATGCAGTGTTCACCTAGACTCTTTTGCAGAAAACCCTCCAAAAACGCCTCACAATACTGACAGTCAGGCCAAGCCCCGCTATGCAAGCGCCTGTTTCTCCCCCCCAGACGACCTGCTGCGTCGGCTATGTCTGCGTGACCATAGCGAATACACATCCATTTATGTATTTCCCCTACTTCTTATATTACCTCGGTAAGGCTTACCACCTTAAAGGCAGAACAAATCCATCACGGACCAGACTGTTCAGGCGCTCGCATCTCAGGTCCAGCACGACCATCCCGAGCTTGTTAATGTCTTGGCCAAAGTTGGCCAGTACGCAAGCTTGGCTCCCTCAAGCACAACGCAGGATAGGCCTAAAATAGAGGATATTGTTACAAGGACAAATAATGCTCTTGGTCCAGTATTGTACACTATTCCCTAGTTTCTTCGAACACAGCTAGGTGGAGCGAGTTAAGTACGGAGGAAGATCTTTACTTTATGAAAAGACAGACGAGATATTTAGAGAAGTCAATTTATGAATATCAAATGCTTCAGCGCCGACCGCATCAGCACTATTCACCTTATCATCATCATAATCATCATAATCGTAGTACCCAACCTCATTATCGTCCCCGAAAATATCCCGCGCGAGGTCATCCTCTCTCCGCTGCTCCCACTCGTCAAGTCTCTCGTCCAAAGTCACAACCCGCCTCTCGGTTCCCGGAGCCCACGGTCCCAGCTTCTTCGAAGGCGACTGAGGCTCGTACCCTAGAGAATGGGCCTCCGCCACGCGGCGCTCGCTCTCTTGTTTCGCCCTAGCAAGCTAATCACCCTGAATACGCTTCAAGTAGAGAGCATGCAAGTCTGGCAGATAAAGAACGTCGTTGGCACAATATTGGACCGTCTTGGCATCCATCGGCCGAGAGGCGAAGACGTTAGCGGCCATGAGGCTTACAACTTCCTTCTTAGTTCGGATCCAGCGGTTGAGCTCCATGAATCCGAGCTTCAGATCGAACTGAACAGACTTATCTAGCCCGCGTACATATGTCTTATCGCCGATGCGAGACGCATTCTCCAGGAGTTGGATGTCAGTTACGCCAGCGAGACCGACATGGTAAAGAGCCCACAGCGCGTCGGCGTCGTTCCGTACGAACCGGACGAGCTTTCGCGACTGGGCGAAGTTAAGGTACATGGGAGATAACATCGATGGTTTCAGGCAACTACTGGCTGGATATAAGTCTACTATCATCATCGCTCTCACAGACGCAAATCTGTAAGCCTATGTGTTCCCCGCTTAACAGAACAGCTCTAAACTTCTGTAGTCGCAAATCCTCCGCGTCCGCCGGAAGTCTCGAAGTCTATCAAGACCTGTTGAAGTCCGCCACTGATGACCTCGAGGCTCACCTGCAAAACATCGACGAGAAACTCGAGACTATATTTTCACGCACCGTGGCAGAGAACCCCGCTGATGAGGGGGAATTGCGACTTATAAAAGAGGAACGGATGAGCGCTCAGAAGTGTCTTCAAATTTGCGCCCAGCTATCCGACCACATTAATCAGATCCAGTTCGGAAACGAGGAGCCTCTCACCTTACCCGAGAGACTTACTACCGTGGGCCTGCAGGAATGCAAGAATAGTCTTAACATTGTGACTGCCAAGTTGGAGGGTTATATGAAATCTCGAATCCATCAATTGGTCACAAAATCGAAGACAGCGATAATATCCGAGGAAGATTTTGCAGATCTGGTAAGACTGCAGGAAGAGTGGGAGACCACCTGCCAAAGCAAAGAAATCTGCTCCAAAGCAGAAATACACCTGAAGGAAAATACCAGCATCATTGACAACTATGCTACGGGCGACGCTGTGCAATTCATGGTATCAACTGACGGCAATATCCTTCACGGGACAAACCGAGGGCTTGGGTGGAGAACGAGGCAGGTCGGAGGCCACCTCAGTAATCTCTCGATTCAGCAGTTATCACGGGACATGTCAAGTATTCGTTTGGAGCATGGTGGAAACGAGGGCAGTCCGTCAGGCAATACCATGCCTGTTCATAACGACGGGTTAGAGAGCACGACCAGTTCAGAATTCAAGAAGCGGTGGGGACCAGGATTGAAGCTTACACCCAAGACTACGGCGGACACAAGCATACCTTCTGAGCCGTCAGCAGCGGGCAAGCCCAGCGGTGCACCGAAATGACAAAGGGGCTCCCACTGTTAGGCTTCTTTTACCAGTTGCGTTAGCAGTTGATTTTGAAACGGCTTTAGTACATGTACTTCTTGATGTGGTTCCTAGGACGGAGTCTTTTACTAACGAGAATACGACCTAGAGACCAAACCTACGTGTCCTGGTTTGACGAAAACTACGATACCAACTTACCAGTAAGAAGACAGAAAGGAAAGTAAATAACTTTTTTGCATTTCCAGCGGAGCGTAGGCTCCTGTCGGAAGTGTACCCTACTAGAGGATTCGGAGGAATGGTCCTGAAGCCAGGTATTGGGGTGAGGGTACAGGTGGTAACGAGAGAGAACTAAGGCGATGGCATTTTAAGGATCCAACTTGGTTCTAGAGTAGGGAAAAATACTGGGGAAATGTCTCTGGAGAACTAAAGTTTGATTGATTTTTGATTTAATTTGAGTTATTCTTATTGGCTGTTCAGGGACGCTGGCCCCTTCTTGCTAGTTCGACTTACGATTTCTCCAGCTCTGAGCAGAGCGCTGACAGTATCAAGATTATTGTCCTCGGCGCTGTATTCTCGCATTCGAGGATTACATAACTTTTCACCTGGACTAGATAAAGGCGGTATTGGCGGCATGGTGTTGGAGTAATTCATCAGGGTATTGATGCCATTTGGAGACTTCTGGATACCAAGAGAAGAAGCCTGTGGCGATAATGACGGTGGTCTCAGCGGTGGAAGCTGGTTCTCGTATGTGTTTCCTGATTTCCCATAAGGGGTCGGGAGGGGCAAGGCTCGATCCATATGAGGCTCCCTTAGTGTTCGAGGTGTGTGAAGTATGCTGAGGACAGGGTACTTGCTGATGATCCTGTTGAATGATTCTTAGTTTCCGAAGTCAACAGGGGAGGCGGATGACTGTGGCCAGTGAGGTTGAGGTGGTCTGGGCCTCCTGAATAACTGGGTCGCCTATCACTCACACTCGCTACACGTGGCAGTTGTTGAAGAGAGTTTGTGTCTTCTGAGCGATGCCCATCCCTCCATCCTAGATTCTGGTGAGTGCCGGCGAAGATGGAGTCTCGGTATCCAGGAAGGACAGTTGGAGATGGCAAGGGCGGTGAATGTTGAGCCTTAGCTGGCGCTGGGTAATTGGTCGTTGATGAGCTGACTGATGCTGTCGAAACCGGAGGACTAGGGAATGACGACGTGGAGTTGAGACGTATTCGTCCATTGGGTGTGTCACCACACTTGCTGGTCCCGGTGCTCCCAGTACCACTGCTTCCCACGCTAGTTGTAGCCTCGAGTTTTGGTCTTTTCGCCGCTTCAGTAGCGGTGGCTTGTTGCTGATTTGCTTGTCTGGCCTTGAACTCGGCAAGGTATAACGAGTACTCACGGTAGGCATCGGTTCTTTTGTACTCCACAAGCTCATTGTCGTATTTCTCCTTGGCAGTAAAGGCTCCTTCTCTGATGGCGAGAGACTCTGCCAATTTTCGCCCACCAGCTGGGCGATCTCTGTGAACGATAAATTTCTTCCCTTGAGTTCCTCGCGCATCTTATTCGAGAATCATAAGTAGAAAAAGTAAAGCGGGGCCCAGGTATGTGGCAATGTGTACTGAGTGTATCACTCAGGCTCTAAGAAACGGTCCCATGGATCCTTTGAGCATGGTTTTGAAAATGCATCTTATGCTGGAGCTGCATCGTGTATATGGATCTTCGTTGCTGCCCCTGTGGTTGGGCTTGTTGTCGTGATCTCTAGTGTGCTCAAGTCTCGTGTGTGGTCCGTAAACCGCCACCTACTTGGGTCTATTCTCTTATTGACAAAGAAGCAGTCTCTTGCTGGTGCTTCTCTACTGTCGTTGGGGAAGCAGAGGTGAAAGGATTGTGCGATTAGGTTGTGGGTCGTCGAGATGATGGGGTTCCTCCATGGTTCCTGAAGCGCTAGAATATCGTACTCCTGGATCTTTGGGTCACGTAGCAATGTTGCCATCACTATGTCCCTTGACTTCATGACATTGTACTATAGGATCTTTATGTCTTCTTCGTTGTGGCTCATTGTTCATCTGTGTTCCATTAGCGGCGGAGGATTTATATTTAACTAAACGCTAAATACAAAGTAGGGTGCGGCGTGCTCCTTCCTATGCTAGAGCCCCTACAACATCTTTCCCGCTCAATGCTCGATCAAGTCGGCATACTTTTGCCTCGAGGGTTTCAGTGGACCAGACCTTCACCCTATGTCTCCCCCGCAGTTTGCTCCTTAAGCCTACCCCGTATCACCACCCAACTGGACTCTAATACGCTCTTGTAAACCGACACACGCTTCTGTCCTCTCGGGCCATATAGACAGTGTCACATAGGTCAACCACCTAACCGTCGCTGCCATTATATGCCTCGCCCCACAGCTGTTTTAAGGCCGCTTCGCGATACCCTGCCGGATCTCTCCTCTCTATCAGAGCCGACTATGTCTCGCAGGAGTTTCTATACTAGAACCCAAGCCTGCAGCTCTAGTATAGTGTTTCCCTCCTACTAACCAAAGTGTGTGCTCATTTTCCTTGATATACTTAATCCGCCAGCCTGCTGTTGGCAGCGCCCATGCCCCGGCCTCTACCAGAGTTCTAGCTTTTCTGCCTTGTACGCTGTGAGCTCGCGTCTCGTGAAAGGTATATAGGGTACTCCCGCGGGTTCGTCCTCGGGCCTGCCTCTGCATAGTCTTCTTGAGCTAACCGCCGTTACGCCATCTAACTGTTCCCTCTGACCGTGTACCCTCTATCGCCATACCCCCTCCAGGCTCGCCCACCCGCGCAGTGCTCCAAACTCTGGCTTCGTCCTTCTTTAATAGCTGCCCTGCTTCTCTCCTATATCAAGCCCTCCCGACTACGTTCGCCCTTCACTGAATGCTGCCGTCAAGACGAGGGCGCACACCCTCCGAGCCCCGGCCGGTTGGTGAAAACTCTGCAGCGTCACCCCAGAGGTGTCCTATCCATCCAATGCGGGCATTGCTCCCTGGGCTACTACTAGCATAGATCTGAATAGCGTACCTGCTTGCGAGGCAGGGAATTGAATGGTCGGATGGTTTTGATACCCATTTTGCTGGTAGTCCTCTGTTCTGAATAAGGCCATGCCACGGTATTGCGACCACCGCCCCAATACCACACCACAACCTCACCAGCTCCAGCTGAATGCGCTTGTCTCCCGTTGGCTCTACAATAATATTGCAATCGTAGGTTCGTAGCCAGCACCACGGACAAGTGGGAGTTCAACTTTGCTGGCCGACTGGGTGTTCTTATTGAGCGAAGCTTTTCTACTCTCCGACCCCCCCCCGCCCGTCCGCACGTGCCTTCGAAATTTTAGCGGAGTCTAATAAGAAGAGAGGGAGTGGGCTCGGAAAAACACTATCCCCGAATCGCCGTAAAATTCGTTAGTCCCGCGATTTCTGCCTGAGGATGGAGATGCGAGATATACGCGGTCGATTAGAGGACGTTCGCGTTTTACTCGATGTTTCATCTCTATTACTGATTTCATACTCGTGTTTTATTAGTATTTGCTTTTGGTGCGTGGGTAGGAAGGGGGAGGGTGGTGTTCAGTTATATAACCGGTTCACGTTCGCGGCTTTATAGTTTACATAGCTTGGTCGATCAGTTGGATTTAAGACCTAATCATATCGTACGTTATGGTGTCATCTCCTACTAATTTTTTCCCTATCCCTACTTCACCTGTTTCTCAAGACGATGAACTCAGAGGTCAGAAGGGTTTACTAGAGAGGATTGAGCAGCAGATAGAGAGGGTTCGGGTTCTTGATCAGAGCCAGCAGAGGCTGGCCGACAGGGTTGAGCAGCAGAGTGGGAGGGTTCAGACGAGGAGTATCTATCCTGTCTTGGAGGCAGCGGCACCGAGGACTGAGCAGCAGAGCGGGAGGGTCCGGACGAGGGTCGGTCAGACGAGGATAGGCCAGGCGAGGATAGTTCAGACGAGGAGGGTTTATCCTCTCTTGGAGGCAGCGGCACAGAGGGCTAAGCAGCAGAGCGAGAGGGTTCAGCCCCTTAAGGAGGTCACACAGAGGGGCAAGAGATAGAGCGATCGGGTCCGAAGAGCCCGCGGAGCTTGGCGGTGGAGATTGAGAAACAGAAAGAGAAGGTTGAGGCACTTGAGCAAGCAGCAATAGAGAGGAGGCGGATAGAAGAGGAACGGCTCGTAAGGAAAACGGTTGAGAGGAAGGAACGGAGAAAGGCAAGGTCTATAGGGTTATCCAACTTTAGTGAGTCGGTTCGAGAGCGCAGGCGAGCGCTAGCTGTCCAGCAAGATGAACAGCGTCGTAGGGAGCGAGTGGCCCTAGATGAGTCTACAATACGAGCACGTCTACGGCATAAGGAGGGGCTCCAAACGAGATCTCTTATATTAGAAGAGCAGCATCGCCGGGACAGGAGAGACCAAGATGACGCGGGCCAGGCATACTTACTTCGTAAGTCTATTGCCGACGCTCGAAGGGCCCAGCAGAAGTCACTCACAGAGGGACTTATCGTTGCCTTCGATGGTGTCCTCCCATCTTTCCTAGATCAGGAATACCATTATATGAAGCTAGCTTCGGCCGATTTTCCAGAGGAGATCACCTCCGATATCCAGATGAGGTGTATGAGGGATTACCAGAAGGCGATCTCAGATGCCTCGAGGCGTCTATCATGTGGGATTTGTGGAGGGCTATTCCAAGAGGACGAGATAGTGAACATTAGCCTTCAAGCCGGCGACCTAGAGTACTTCCTCCATAAGACGAAGACGGCCCCTGACTGCTGCGCCGTTAAGGACGACATAGTCAGCCTGTGTACGACCTGTAACTCGGCGATTGCCAAACGGGCCATCCCTCCACTTTCGGCTGGTAACTTTGTCAACTGCCTGTTCTGTCAAGACTACCCAGACGCTCTGAAGAATCTCAATACTGTCGAAGAGGCTTTCATAGCACGGGCTCATGTCATTGGCATTTTCTTAAAGCTCAATTCAGGTGCTAAAGGGGGAATCAGTTATAGGGGGAGTCGCGGTCATTCTGTGGCAGTGAGGCAGGATCCGAGTGAGCTCTTGAAGATCTTACCAACTGCGAGGTTGCGAGATCATACGACGATCACCGTCAGTTGGGACCGCGGAACCCCGCCGTCAGATGAGAACCTTACGCGATTTTGCTCTGTCGATAAGGCAAAGGTCGTGAATGCCTTGCTATGGCTGTGTGCTCACAACCCCAGCTATAAGTCAGTAGTTGTCGACTACTCTGTTCTGGACTCTTGGCCTGATCACCACATTCCTCAGGAGATCCGAGACGCCTTTATTACGTTAGGTTCTGAGCTAGGCTCAACAGATACTCCGGTGGAAGACGAACGGGAGGGCTATGCTACCTCCTTGCAGGATGGGCTTTTTGAGAACGAGCTAGATGCGGAGGTAGAGGACGCCGAGCCTGGTAGTATTCTCAGCCGGTCCTTCTTCTCCGACCTTCATGGCCAAGACCTCCACTCTACTCCGGCCACTTTGGCAAGCCTCCAGGCCATTCTCCAAGAACAGGATTCTGACCATTCAAGCCCGAGAGAAGACGATCCTATTGATGTTCAGGATGATGAGGATGGGGCACCAAATGATAACTCTCGCCTACCACATATATCGTATAAGACGACGCAACTCTCATCATCGCAAGTACATCACCTTCTTTCACTCCCGCGTCCTTTCTGGTCAGTCTTCCCATTGTTCCCTCAGATGTTAGGAATACGTGTCCGGTAAGTTTTGGGGTGATGACTTGCGCGACAGCCGAGTCGTGCTGTCTCTCATTTGACAGTCCGGGGAGAGGCACCTTTGCCACAGCACAATTGTATATCTATTGGACTCTCATAAAGGGAACTGGAGTGAATTCTCCAACCCAGCGGTATATGCATTCTTTGAATGTTTCCATTTTATCTGAAGCTCGTCTTGTACAAACAATATCGAGGAATTTATCAAACTTGCACAAGCTCTCAGTGAAGTCATACTGGATTGAAAGTGCTCGAGGATCGTAACAATATGTTGAGAGTATGGTCCCCAGATAGACAGACACCTTTTGTAATGCACACTCTCCCGTCGTCACTGATGTTGACGTAGTCGATGCAGTTAGGCAATGACTCTGCATCAAATTTTGTATCTGTATGGGGAGCTCGAAAATCCGGTACCCACGAAGGTACGTCGACAAGCTCGTTTCTTCTTCGCGCAATGATGGACAGATTGCCAGTGGACTCTAATGTTGCTTTTGTGTAGGTGTGGAACACTTTAGCAAACGGTATGGTGTAATCAGGCGCTAGCAACTGTGGGTAACTCGGGGGATCAATCATTAATTGATATACATCTCTACTACCTATTTCCACGCTTTTCTCATGTTCGCTATGACTATGTCTGTTCCTGTTGTTGAAGCATTACTGAATTCTTAATGAATTTGTTCATTAATCGCTACATAACCGTTGCAATCACGCTAATTTTTCTTGATATTCATTTCCTGGATCTTCCTCAACATCTCCGAATGTCGCGAGCTTTGAACAATCGTCGATGCATTCCCAACCATAACAAAAGGCGCCCAAATATATGGGTGCTTGAAATCAATCATCTTGGATCCATTCTCGGTCTTGAGATCCCGGATTAACACTGTCAATTTCTTCCTCCCGTTCAACACTAAATCATTCGGCTTTTCGCCTCGCTCTTCCCAGTGGTCCCAGAGCAGGACAAAGCTCTCCAACAATTTGATGGCCTTGGGGACTGTGAGTTCGTATAGCAAACGAGTCGCAAATTGCCAAGCTAACGCCAAAGATGGATTTTCAAGAGCCGCAAACAGAGTCTGATAGAAATACCACATATGAATCATAGTCGCCACGTCATTGGCATTCCAAAGTGCGCCGATATATGCATTTGCACCAGCTGCAAGGATAGCGTAGGAAAATCCTTGCATGTCACCAGACTCGGATGCATGCCCCATACCACTGAGACAAGCACTAAAAGTCACAAGCTGGACCTGGGTGCGGACGGCTAGCATATCAATTACTCTGAATTGGTCCTGGAGAGAGATGTATGAATTCATAGCAAAGTCTGCATCGCTGTAGCCGTGTGTACAGATATGGAGAAATTGTGACTTCTGTAGATCCTCTTGAAACTGCTTCCGGGTAACATCTTTGGCGTTAGAAACTTTGGTGCCTGCTAGCATTGCTACCAATTTCGCTTCGATACCGGCCATTGGAAGAGCCCTTTCCCCTGTTGCCTTGGCCCTTGCAATGCTGCCAGGTTGCGCAATGACTGAGACGCTGCTATTTGACGATTCTTGGCGATTGCGTCTCAGGTGACGGAGAGCCGATAGACTGGGAACCTGAGAGACTTGCTTCTGGAGGATGAGATAATCGTTTTTGTACTTCAGAGCTCCTAGTGGTACCCTCATGAAATCTCCTGATGGTACGAAAATGACATGCTCCCTGGCCGCTATACATCGCTCTACCGGTTCGTTGGAAATTACTCTGCTAAGAATCATACCAAACAAATCCAGGCCAGAAGGATCTGAGTCTACTCTCCCTTTTCCGGTCTGTAGTTCGTTGAGGTAGGCTAAGACCCCGGTTCTAAGGACTTTCGTTGTTACTTCTGCCGCAAACCCGCCCACTTTTATACCAGTTCGATCGATAGCTAAGAGCATCATGCCTTCGTCCGAGAAAGTAGGGTAAATCACAATCGCGTTTGACGGAATAGACTCGAGAAGTTCCGGGACTGTGAATGGAAATACATTCCAACGTGGATTGGACAAGTCTGGCTGAGAATTCTCTTCGAAGGCAGAAGAGTACAAAAGGGCGGAAAATTCATCTTTCTCCTTGTCCAATCGTTGAAATTCTTCTTCCTCTTTGTCGGTACGTAGGTCCTTGATATTGAGTTGTATCCACATACGATACTTGTAATTCGCCTCAATGACCTCGTACGGTACACCTCCATTATTGAATGATGTTTCCCAAACATGTTGCGCACGCCCGCTCTCAAGGAACATAAGCGCTTCGTTGAAATGCTTTATGTCCCCATAGTCAACACCCATGGCGAAGATGTTAAAGATCCGTGTATCAATCCTAGTATCTGTAGTCGGCTCCAACTTTGTAACGCCGGGCTGGTTGGCTTCCCACATGAGCGATCTACGGGCAAGCGCAGCAACGAGACGAACGACATCTGGACTATCCCACAAAAGGCGTCTCTCATCCTGAGTTCCAATACTCATCTGAGAAACCTTGATAAATGCCCAGGATTGAAGAAAGTATAACATGGCCAGGTTATATTGTTGTTCCTTTTCGTGAACCAAGCCGGCGTACAGACATCTCTGCCAAGGCCAGAGCTGAGTGTACGATGTTTTGGACGTAAAGAAGCCTGGAGATGCGGTCTCCAACAATTGAAGAAGATGGCTTGCTCTAGCCCAGACTCCAGCTTTGATGGAGCATAACAAGATGACCTCGAGAGATCGCAATGATCTTCGCTTTTCCTCCCGTATCTCATCAGTCGAGAAACCGCGGCCAATCGTCATGTATAGTTGGGGAAGAAGGTCATGATCATGTATCCGAGATAAAACTTCTCTAGCAAGAACTTCATCACCAAGGAGCACAGCTATGTCAATAATGTAAGAGCGTGCCTGAAGGTCGTATCTGCTGCGCACATCTTGGTCTTCTAAGAAAACCTTTAGGCTTAGGGACGCTTCCTTCAATTCTCCTCGCTGAAGACATCGCTTATGCTTCCTGATCGTCTTTTGGTATTTGATGTGAAGTTTTTGGGTAGACAACCATTGCTGAGTGATAGGTGGTTGATACCTCCTGACCTCAATCAAGTTCAAAAGATCCTGGGTTGATTTCGGAGGAAAGGTGGATGGGTCACCAAGGTTTATATCTACTGAGATAATGGATTCCATGGTCCTCATTATGAAAATATCGAAGGTAGCCGAACCCTGGATATCCAGCTCTGATGACGGATCTGGCTCACTGGAAACAAGCTGAGAAAACAATTGTGGCCAGATGTCTTTCAAATGGCCATGCCAGATCTTGGCCCAGGGGAGGTTTCCTTGGGACTTCGAAATACTAGCTTCAGCAAGCTTAATCTGGAACCACAAAGTCCGGAAACCTGTCATCGACTTGACTATTTGGCGACTAACTTCAAGTGACTTTATTGCCATAGTCATGGATCCGCAATGATACCGGAAGTATTGCGCAACTCGAAAAGTGAGAAGAGCAAGACACAAGCCAAACAGATCATTCTGTGAGCTTTCAGCCCAACGTCCCAAAGCTCTTCCGGAGATGGGATTCGTCATCTCAACCAAAAGACTGTGCGTCTGAATTAGCTTCTGAAGCTGGATATCTCCGGATAGGCGAGAAAGCTCTTGGGATCGTGTCAGTAATTCTTGAATATTACTGTGATGTTTACTGGTCTTCCAGCTACGGTAGGGCTGTATATCTTCCATGATCAGGGTGCAAGCTTTCCTGAGTGCCACAGCAGCCAAACCACGAGCTGATTGAGCATTCTTAAAATGAGCCTCGGCCTGGCCGTAACAATCCCGTGCTGTACAGAGCATGTTGACAAACTCTCTTTCAGATGTTGACCTCAAGTCTGGCCGCGATGGGCTTGAACTTTCCTCACTTTCCTCCAAGGGAGTCGTAAAGGAGCTGCCATGACGGGGATTCGTGATCGAACTGGTATTCTGCTCTGCAACTTTAACTGAACTCGGAATGGTTTGTTGATCTGTATGTTGTGTGACATACACATTGGCCTGCAACTGTTGGAACATCGTACTAACTCCGCCATAGTCATCCGGACAGTCCGCAATATCAAAGTTCAATACCAGCGGCGAAGTGAAAGATGGTGAGGCGTTGTGATCTCCACGGACGAGCCAGTATAAACCAATCCCAACCTCATCTCCCGAAACAGTATAACGTTCCCTCAAGGACTCTAGGAGCAGATGGGACGCTGAAATCCCCATAGAATGAGCTGCCTCATACATCAATCTTGTCAAGTATGCACTCACTGCCACCAGTCCCAAGTCGAGCGCACGCTGTAGCAGTTGAAGTCGCTGACTTTGAGACGCAGATACTTCCTTGAGTAGGTCATCTCGTACATTTTGATGATCTTCATACCCTTCGACTGTAGGATTCAATTTGAAGGCCGACAGCTTAGTCCGACTGTAGAATTTGTTGATCTCGTAGAAAACCCTGAACTCGAGAATGTCCATTACTGTCGCATCTTGTTTGTGATCATGACAGTACACAAATTCAAGAGCAGCTCTTATTGCAGGAGATCGTTTTCTCCATGTCAATAGTGATGGTCCGCTCAGATCACATTGTTTGAACAATGGTGGAAATTCGATCCAAGTGATCATCAACCCTGTGTAAGCATGACCTCTGAAGCACCATCTTGGTCCGTAAATTCCATCGTCCGTCAGACTGTGCAGTAGAATTGCGGCATTATTGAAGTCGCCGGTCAGAAGGTTCCAAACAGCTTCGAGTAGGATGAGCTTGGCGGTGTTGTTGATTGATGGTAATGGTGATTCTGAATAAAGGCTGCTCAGTTTCCTCCGGATATCGGTGAGATCTCCTCTCAGATCATCGTAGAAGACTGTGCCCCCAAAGAAGTCACAGATCTCGCGAAAATCCATCATAAGCTGCTACAATGGGTTGAAATGGTATTGTGCGATTGGCATTGATCAGGCTTTCTTGGCCTGGGTTGAAGACTTCTTTTTTCACGACTGAGAAGCACCCCGCAAGTTGCCAAACACACCGATGGATCGAGATTCGAGGCTTTGTATCACGTTGAGTGATTATTGACGTGGTTGCGAACGATTGGATAAGTAAGCTCCACCGAAGTTCAGCTTTTTCAGCTCTCATGCAGGCTCGGCTCGGTAGTCCATACGGCCCAGCACCCAGGATTCCACCAAATATGCATGTATCCATTTATTGGATACCTTTGAGACATTGCGCAATAAGTGAGGCGAAGCGGATTGTTGAAGCTGTGTGCCATTCCAGCCTTGCATCTTCCCTCGAAACGATATATTGTCCAGGTTCAACTCACTTTACACCACCACCGGAACTTGACTTTCAACCAGAGAACCAAGGTCATTCAAATGGCACCAACTGAGAAGTTCACGTACTTCGGTTACAACGAAGGCTATGACCCCAGACTTTTGCGTCTGGGAACCATGGTGTTCGATTATGCCAATCCAAAATCCAAGAAGCCGTATCTTCATCCTGAGGTGAAGTGAGTAATCCCAGATGAACCCTTAAGCATTAGATCTCATCTAACGATGATTCAGGGAGCTTCTGGGAGAGCCACCGCTAGCAATAGCGGATCATCGACCAATCTGTGCAATGAGCCAGTCGAGGGGTCGAAGTTGCGCTTTTGGAGGCGGGCTTGAAGGACTGTTGGACTTCGATCATTCAAGGTCCAATGCTATGTATCGACTTGTAGTAGGACAGCTTGGATCGAAGATTGAGCTCATCGAGTATGTTCTAAATTACTGAGGGCAGACTATGAGATGCTAATATTGCTCAGTCCATCGGCATTCTTCGAAACGAACGTCTTGAAAGAAGAAGCTGCCCGTTCATGGTTTGAAACACGACTATCGGTAGCAAACAAGTTCCATACACTGTATAACAATCTTGTCTCTGCCCCGAAAATATGGCTGTTGACAGGCATTTACTCCATGGAAGATGCCACCACATATACCATCTCGTCTAAAGCATCGCTCAATGCAGCTTCAATGACTGTTCCCATTCCTGAGCCTACAGGACTGGCAGCCCTGCTTGGTGTTGGCACTGGAGCCAGATTCAGCTTCGGTAAAGACTTTGTGGGCCAAGCGGGTGCCCAGATCAGTGGTAAGAGAGTGTGGGCTGCGCAGTGGCAACAAATTAATGCAAAGTATGTTTACGTGAAGAAAGGACAGTGGGATGCGGAGGCGCTGGGTAAGCAGCTACAGCTTTTGGACGTTGCAGATCTGGGGGCAGAGAGAGGTGACCCTGACACGATTGGGTTGGCGGAGGTGGGTTTGGCTGAGAATCGTGTGGTATTGGACGATGGCGTCGTTGGTGATTTGGGAAGTGTTGGAAATGATTATGACGGGGAAATGTGGGAAAGGTTCGAGGAAGAAGTAAATGACTTGTTGGAAGAACTTTAGGGTAGTATATGTCCTTTCCCTAAATCAAAGCTTGAGATCTACTTCGGACAATGGTGGAAGTGGTCTTAATTCAAATAATACCCAATCTAAGTAAGACGACACTCAAATATAGAAGTGCTTACACCAACAACTCTTTCAACCACATCCCCATCAACTCCTCATTGATAGCGGGCAGCTCGAACAGGTTCTTACTCGCCTCCATCGAATTCCCCATCTTATAGTCATGCGTTGACATGCGCAAAGC
Organism: Hyaloscypha finlandica; assembly: GCA_021399475.1. Taxonomy (NCBI): domain Eukaryota; kingdom Fungi; phylum Ascomycota; class Leotiomycetes; order Helotiales; family Hyaloscyphaceae; genus Hyaloscypha; species Hyaloscypha finlandica. Next base: position 31,921 of record JAJTUR010000135.1, read on the forward strand.
AGGAAATCTATCCAACACTCGAGGATCACTTGCATCCAACCTATTCAAATTCCTGACCCATTCCCGCAAAATCACTACCTGCGTTCCCTCACCACACCACTTCTTCACTGTATCCAGCACATCACTCCACGGTGTTGGCCGGGGATGCACGACATTGTAGACCCGCATGCCATTGTCGGCACCTAAATCATGTTCCATGATATCTGCCACCACCAGCGCAGCTTTAGCCGGAGTTAGAGCCGCCTTGGGTAGAGCAACTGTTGGCGGCGGACTCGGCGGTGGCTGAAGACTGGGTCTCATCGGTTTTCAACAACGAACTATCACGAAGGCCAACATTGTCCGGATCGTATACGTCGTCGAGAGCGGTAGAAGCTGGAGCCAGGGTGTTCTCGGCACATTGCAAACATCAACCCCAATCTCCAAACCTCCTTCCTCCTACCACCAAGTTTGAGTGCATCGAGGAAGCAGGATCGGAGACTCGAGCAAACAAAGAGGAATTCCGATACTGCTTCGCCTGCAGCCGTATACGTGGCATGCTTACAGTGGCCCGCTTACCCTGCACGTGCATAAGCTCAGCCGCATGAGCAATCAGTTTGGACTTCCGATGTTGACGGAGAAAAGGGGCAACGCAAGAACCGACCAGAGAATGGGGCTGGTTGGGGTGCAGCAGTGGAGGGGGCGAGCCGTTCTGGCGGTAATCTGCGTGGTGGGAGTCGTGGGTCTGTTGGAGGAGCACTCCGTGGACCAATCACTCACCTTTAGACCAATCACTCACCTTTAGACCAGTTACTCACCTCACCTTAGACTAGTCACTCACCTCACAAACTAGTCACTCACCTCATGGAATTTTGTATAATGTCTTAAGAACACATGCTCTACCTAATACTAACGGACAACCTCACTGAATGCCAGCCTCAATTTGCGAGTCTGATTCAGATAATAGTTGAGAGACAGAGGCCTCTAGCTCTTCATTAATATCGATTTCCTTCTCCGGAATCAAAAGCAGCATGTTGCTTCCGTTGGCGGTCGCCGCATGGAAACACATTTGTGGGGTCAGAATATTCAAGTCAGTATCGTATACTCTTATCTGCTCCCTCTTCCTCATGTACTTTACTGCTATTCGATCGACCTCGGATGGATCAGAAGAATAAACATGGAGACTTTGAGCGGTCCTCCAAACGCCTCGTTCCCGAACCTTAAACGTGATCCAGACGGAGTCTGGAGTCTGCAGAAGTGAGCTTCTTGAAATGAGTGGTAGAGAGTATAACCTTACCTGCCGCCGCCTCGGTCTTGGTTTGGTGCTTTCTGCTGCTGGACCTCTCTCTGAATCGATTGTCTTCTCTTGTTCCCGCCTCCCTTGTTCTCGCCTCTCTCGTCGCTGCCTCTCCTCTTTCAGCCTGTCTAGTTCCCGCTTCTCCTGTTCTTGTTCACGCTTCTTTTGTTCTTGCTTCTCTTGATCTAATCTTTCCTGCTCTCGTAGCTTCTGTGCAAAGATTTCTTGCAATTTCTCCCGCTCCAGTCTCTCCCGCTCCAATCTCTCTTGCTCCAGCCTCTCCTCCCGCTCCAATCTCTCCCGCTCCAATCTCTCCCGCTCCAGCCTCTCCCGCTCCAGCCTCTCCCGCTCCAGTCTCTCTTGCTCCAGTCTCTCTTGCTCCAGTCTCTCTTGCTCCAGTCTCTCTTGTTCTAATATCTCCAGTCTTTCCTGCTCTAATCTCTCTTTATCCAGCCTCTCCCGCTCCAGCCTCTCTTGTCTCTCTTGCTCCAGTCTCTCCCGTAGATTGGGAACAGTGTTTGAGCTGGGGTCTGTTAATTCTCGACCCGACTCCAGGCCCGTCGCAGAGAGACCCCTCTGATTTCCAATGGCACCAGAAACAAGGCTATCGATGTCAATTTGAGTGTGACGCTTCCTAGCTCGCTCTGAATCATTGAGTGTCTTCTCTTGTTCACGTCGCCCTTGTGCTCGAGTCTCTTGGCGTCGCATTTCCTCCTCTTGCCTTTCTTGTTCTTGCCTCTGCTGTTCTTGCCGCCGCTGCTTCTCTCGTTCCATTTTGTCTTGTGCTTGCGAAGCCTGGGCCAATCTCTCTTGCAAATCCTCACGCTCTAAGGTCTCCTCTATTCTCCTCAGTTCCTGCCTCTCTTCCTCCTGCCTCTCTTGCCCACGCCTCTCTTCCTCCCGTCTCTCACGCTCCTGGTTTCCCAACCAACCTTGCATACTCACATCTATACTTCCCTCTGCTCGCTCCGCAGCCCCTTCTTCCGTGCTATTCGAACGTGCACGTGTCTCACTCCTAGCGTCTCTTTGCTGGTAAAGTGTCAATATACCATTGTAATTCTCCATCACATGCTCTGACGATCGCTGAGACTGATTCGTGTTGTCATTTCGGGAATAATTGGACTCGTCTATCCCTGAGCCTTGCCTCTGACGTGGGTCATCCGTCTGGCCGCTAGGATGTGTCGCTGGCGGTTTACCAAAGAATGCTAAGTAGACTGATTGCCGGACAAAGAAGGATGTGACGCTACTACCTTGCTCTTGTCGTTCATCATATAGATAATTAATAAATAAAAACTACCGGTCTTCCTTGAATTCGCGAGTGCTCTGCTTCCCACACCTTTTGTCAATATGAACGCCTTTTCTAGACGTGACAAGGTTGGGTCTCGACTGTGGGTGTTCTGTTGGCGTATTCCCACGCCCTGGATACTTCTTCAAGTCGGTGATCTGGTCTGACTCGAACCCTAATTCGGCTACGAGATTAGTAAAATTGCGTAGTGTAGCCGAATCCGCTTTGGTTAGGGTTTTCATCTGGGGGTCCTCTTTCTGGGGCTCCCTGGGTATATCGGGCTAATATCGCATAGCGAAGGCGTATATCTATCGATACCCAAGGTCCGCCTGGTCTTCGGGGGTACCCTGCCTATATATGAATTTATCTTCGGTGACTTGCACTTTCAATTACCCTGGCTCCTGGTTCACACCGGTAAACCTTCGTTTCATTGCATTTGAAAGGCTCTACCCAGGGGACAACGTCGTCAGCTTTTTCACGTAGTTTACGTAATTTTCTAGAAATAGGACGTCCCTGAAGAGCGTATGGATTGATGGGATCAGGCCCTTAATTATCTCTAGTTTGCTCTATATGTCGTCCCGCTCACTATCGCTAAAGGCGCTAAAGATCTCACCGGCTCGAAGTTAGCTCCGGAGTATCTTGGCATCCGTCGTTGACGCCCGTGGCGCTCTCATCTGTAAGGCCTGTACCGTAGCTGTATCGATTCTTGATATTACGTCCCTGTTACCTCGAACCAGTCCGGACTAGACTCTCTTGATGTAACGGAGGTAATGTAGGATCTCCTGTTCCTATAGCGTTAGTAGATCACCAATTACGTCAGAATCACTCACCTCATCACATCTCAACGGGAATAGCTTATGAATCGTACTGAGCTTTATGTTATGCCAGAGCCCGGGGATATCTAGCAAAGCGTTAAACGCGTCTGTGAGATCCTCATGCTTATAAAGTGTCTTGAGACTTTTTGGTCGGATCCCTCGCAGGCGAGATTTCCACCGTAACTTAGAGCCAAGGTTTCTCTCAGTATTATACTGGCGAAGCTTACGGTAGATCTCGCCATCTGTGGGCTTCTGCTCGTTGGAATATTCCTCGACGAGCCATGATCTAAGATTGGTGTCAAGGTCTGGAAGGTAAAGATCGACGACCCACTAGCTTTCTGTTGGCAAGAGGAACTCTCGCGCAGCTTCAATCCTGTGTCTGCTATGTAGGTATTCAAGTTGAACGCCAGTCGGAAATTTTAGCCTCGGATAGCCACTCAGGTGACCTGCTAGTAGCCGTTTAGCGGAGACACCCGAATGGCGCATCGCATTGGCTAGTTGCTGCTGACTAATGATCGCAGGCACATGATTTCGAGCTGGAGCTCACTATCAAAAGGAGTACTATCGCCGGGCGAAAAAACATCACAAACAGCGAGAACGAAATTTTTGGAATTGAGCGACGAAAACCACATCTAGCAGCCCTCCTTTTGGCTAGTTGAAAAGCCTGAGCTTGTACGCATTGCCTAGTGTAACATAGGCACTATGGCGACACCGTGGCCTCAAGTGGCAGCATAGCCCAACGACCCCCGTGAGCATACTATATACCTCAGCGATTACCTCAGGAAAGCACTTGTCTGTATCGACTTCGCCGAAGACTAGTCGGTGCCGAAGCCGCTTATCAAGACCATAATCGTAGCTATGAGCGTCCTGATTACCAAGTTCCAGAATACCCCCGATCTTAGCACCGTCGTCTAAGCTATTACAACTATCTAGAGCGACCTCAAAACAATAGCAGAAACGGTACAATCCACGGTAATCAAAGTTCAGCAGAATACAATAACGTAGTAGCACATGGCTACGCTGAGCTAGGAGACTAATTAAGCTGTGAAGGAAGCTGCCGAGACACGACGAATAACCACCGAACTTCTGTAAGAGACGAACGATATAGCTAAAGCGATAAATGATACGACTAAGACGACGAATAATATAGTGAAAGTTGTATAGTATACTCCGCCCTCTAAGGCTTTATACGCGTCGGTATTAAGTAGTAATGCGACTCCTCTAAGTAGACTAATTACAATATCTACTCAGACATTATCGTTCATTTAAGCATAACGTGATATCATCGTGAAGATTATAGACCTATCCACTATTGAGAGCCTCCGAGCTAAGAACCCCAGAAACTTACAGAACTATATTAACTACGCGATTGAATAGAGCAGGAACAAATATATTAAACGGATCCGCGTAGTATTAGCTAACTAACTAAAGAGCGGAGACCTTAGTATTAAGACGTTAAACAGAAACGAAGTAGAGGCCTTGAAACAATTCGCAAACGACTAGATAAACCGGATTGGAAGAGGCATAAGTATACGGCTACTGATATATGGAATTCTGGCGTACGGTATAAGGACTAGCTTAATGAATATAGAGAAGTTCGACGAGATTAAGGCCGAGCTCCTATACGATAATAGACTATTTATACCGAATACAGATATTAAATATATTAGATAGCTATCTAGAGCCGCGCTTATAAAGTTAGCTTTGACTATTATCGTGGAGTTTATAACCCTAGAAGACGCGAATAAGGTTATAGACGAAGGACTTATCTAGTAAGGTGAGGTATTCTAGTACGAGAGATACGATAGATAATACTGACTAAAGTAATACTATAAGTGTCAAAAATACGGCTATATAGGAACCTAGTGTAAAGTGAGCACAGTATGTGGCTATTGTGTAGAACCGTATAGCTCGAAAGATTGCCTTACTAAGGTCGATAAGTCCGTAATAAGGAAATGTGTGGTATGTAAGGGTATACACGAGGCGTGGAATAATCGATATCTTGTCTAGAAGGTCGAGTTAAGTAAGGTGAAAGCTGTATACGATGCCTGGTAACTATACTATTTTATCCCACTAACGAAGGAGAGGCTACTAATAGGACGTACGATTATTGACGCTATGCTAGCGGAAGCGGTAGTAATGATAAATAGAACCCAGAGAGGTAGGCTAAGTGCTACTATAGTAAGGCTATTATCGCTGACACTAATACTATCACTAAGGAGATAGAACTCCAGGAGTAAGTCCCCCACGAAAGGCAGAGCCCCAAAGAGGGTCTACCTGGGAAACGGGATTAATAGTACGTAGGATGAGAACGAAGACATAATCATAGTTGAGAGTAGCGAGAGACCGTGGAGGCTGCACGTGCCTTTAAGACGAGTACTAGAGTTAATCACAACGAACTCACTACTTAGTTCCTAATAGAGTATAGATAAATAATGAACTATAGCGAAGAAGGTATAAAGATCCTATAGTATAACGTTATAAAGTCGAGGGACATAGTTATAGTAATACTACTATGTGACTTAAGGATCTAGGAGTACGATATTCTAGTGCTCTAGGAACTATAGAGGAACTCCTTTATCTCGACGACCTATAACCTAATTATATACTCTTTTTATCTCTACTTCCCTAACGATAGTAGAGAAGTACTTGCGAGAGTCTGTTTCTTTATTAATAAGAGAATAGACTCAAATAGGTAGAGATTTATAGATAATACACGAGACTTGAGTATACTTGAAATCACGATAATAAGCCTAACTATAGAGGCAGTAATAAAGATCTATATATATAATATATATAACCCCCCGAGATCGTTAGACTATAGGACGAGTTGCTTGCCACACCTCAGAATAGTACTTTCTGCCTACTAGGGAGAAGAATAAATTATTCTAGGTGATCTCAACTTATACTATGAACTCTGGAGTAGCCTAACTGTGCGAGAAAGAGATCCAGAATCAGACGACTTAATTAATATTATAGAGGAATACTAGCTAGGTAGCCTTCTACCCGCCGACATAGTTATATATGATGACAAAAATGCATAGAGCTATATTGACCTCTACTATAGTACACAAGACCTAGTGAATAGGGTTATCAAATACGGAGTAGACTACGAGATAGACTATAACTCGGACTACCTTCTAATTATAACGATTCTAGACCTCCGAATAATATAAAGATAGTAAGCAGAAACACGTGACTAGTCTAGCACTAATGAGAAGGAGCTCCGAGTAAACCTCGTACGAGAGTTACTTATACCCCGTTGTCCCAAGTCAAAACACGCCTTAGATAGATATATCGGGGAGGTGATAAAAGTAATATAGTCGGCTATAGAACACGCCACGCCTCTGAAAAGATGGTCCCTAAGAGCGAGAGCTGGCTAGACGTCTAAATATAAAGAAACACAAGCCGAGGCGCGAAGACTTAAGCGCCGGAATGCCCGACTCCATATAGACAAGAGCTAGGAGGCCTACCGCGTAGCTCGAAACCGGAAAGGAAGAGTGATCCGTAAAGCCCTACTTCAAGGTCACCGAAACCAGATTAAAAGCGCTATAAAGAGCCTAGAGAGTATATGGAAGCTGGTAAGGTGAGCAAAAAACCGAGGGGAAGTGGCACCGATAATGACCCCGATATTGAAAGACCTAATAATAAATACCGAGTACGTAGAGCTATAAGACAAGGCACGACTTCTCAAGGTAACCTTCTTCCCGACACTACTAGAACTAGACCTCTAGGATATCCGGGGAGCCGAATACCGAGATCAGATCCCATTTCCGGATATTACAGAGAGGGAGGTGCTCTTAGTGTAAATAATGAATAGAGTAGAATAGAGTAGTGGCCCCTACTCATATTCTATTCGTCAAATATTCCTACTACTTATATTCTACTCATATTCTACTCAAGGTATTCATGAATATTTATGAATACTTTGAGTAGTGCGCACGTGACGCGCCCACGTGACAGGCTAGCCTTATTAGGTAAAGCTCCGGGCACTCCCGCTCTAGCGCTACCTTACTAGCTAATTAAGTAGTGGCGGCGCTTGGTAAGCGAACCGAACCTCAACGATACTTCTAGAATTACCTCGACTTAAGAGCTTAATAATAATAGTAATTCTATTAGTAAAAATTAGAAATCAAGAGACTAGAATCTTCGAGATAAGGGAATTCTTTCTAATTAGAAGACTAATTAAGAAGATCTTAGAATATTATAATTTTCTATAAGAATACACTAATTTCCTCGATTTAACTTTCTTCCTTATACTTCGATTACATATAATAACTCAACCACAACTCCTACTATTATACTTTCTACTACAGATATACTCAATTATACTTAATATACTCGAAAATGTCTCAACAATCCTCAATCAAGCTTAACTTAGCTCAAAATCACCCTGAATTTGAGTTAAAACCTATCGATGAGCAGGCTTCTCTCTTTAAGAAAGGCTACATAAAGAAGATATTAAACCCTATTCAAGAGGATCCTTATAATACTCGTACATGTACTATAAAGTGCTTAGTTCGAGGTTGTTCGTAAGTTTATATATCTATTTTTTAATGATTTTTTACTAATTAATATAATAGAAAAACTTGAATAGATCAAAGAATATACGCCCCTACGAGTAATTACTATACTCACTTTCGAAACTCACATAAGTTTATTAATATTACGAATCTTAAAGATAGTGATGATAATAGTAAGTTATATAATATTAATCAAAAAGCTTTATTTACTAATATATTTAATAGGTGAAAGCGAAGGCTCTTCTCAAGTCTCTTAATCTACTATAGATAAGCTTTTTAATAAGAAATCGGGTCAAAGAGAAGAAAGCTTTACTATTAATCACTTTAAGAGACTATTATTAAGTTTTATAATTAATAATAATATCTCTTTTCGAGCGGTTAATACACCAAGTTTTAAATCACTTTTAAAGTATTTAAACTAGTAAGTTTATTATATACCCTATTATTATTATTATATATACTAATATTTAATAGTTAAACACCTCCTTTATATTTAAAAACACTTACAGATGAGCTTAATTTAAGCTATATCGAAAAGAGTTTAAATATTAAAGATGAACTTCAAGAGAATATTAAATCTCAAGGGACTTTTTCTATTACTCTAGACGCTTGGACAGCTATAAATCAAAAGGCCTTCCTTGGAATTACTATGTAAGTTTTTATATCCTTATAATTATTAAGTAAAATTTATACTAATATATTTCTAGACATTTTATAAATAAAGATTTTATATTAAAGTCTTATTTATTAGCTATGAAAGACTTAAATGATATACACTCCGGTATTTATATGCTTTCTGTTTTATTAGAAGCTTTAAAACAATATAATATCGAGTATAATATTACTAGGTAAGTAATTCTAATTAAATCTTTAAATAATTATTAATATTAATATATCTTTAGTATTACTCGAGATAATGCTAGCTCAAACGATACCTTATTAAAGGCTTTTATAAAGCACTATAATAAGAAAGGCATTAAATTCCAAGGAGATATTCCTTGTATAGCTCACGTATTAAACTTAGTAATTCAAGATATCTTAAAAGCTCTTATTAAGAACAATTATAATACTTCTTATTCTACGGATTTATATGAGCAAGAAATGGATGAACTTGAAGATAGAGAAGAAGAAGGAGAAGTAGAACAAGTAATAAGTAAGTTCTCTTTATAATTTATAAGAGTTTTATTAATAAATTTTAGATTTATCGATTTGGAGAAAGGTTAGAAAGACTATTATAGGTCTTAAATATAACCAGGAAAATCGACGACTATTAGAAGCTCAGATTAAAGCTTTTAATATAGAAAAAGCTCGATTCCCTCAACTTGGTAAGTAATTAATCCTTTAATTATTAATTAATACTAATTATTTATAGATCAAAAAACACGGTGGTCTTCGACTTACTATATGCTAAAGAACTTTTTACATATATATGAAGCTATTAAAGTAGTAATTAATAGCTCTAATTCGAAGGCTTTTAAAAATAAAAGTCTAGTTTTAACTAATATTGAAATTACTTATTTAAATAATATTTTAAATATAATTTCAATATTTGTTAAAGCTACGACTAAGTTACAAGCCGAAAACTACCCTACTATATATTATATTATACCCGAGGTATATAAAATATATAATAAACTTGAAAGTTTTAAAAGAGAATTTAAAGTAAGTCTTTTACTTATTATATTAATAAATATACTAATCTTAAATAGGATAAAACTTTCGAAAACGCTATCGATAAGGGAATAGCTAAGCTTCGGAAATATTATCCTAAAATAGGTATTTTAGATAATAAAAGTAAAGCTTTATATTTAGCTCTTATTCTCGATCCTCGAATTAAACAAGAAGGATTAGCTGGTATTAGCTTATCTACTAGTATATCTTCAGATATATATAATCGACTAAAGACCGATTATGACGTGTAAGTAATTTCTTTTATTATTTTTTAATAAATAAATTAATTACTAACTATTTAATTTAGATATAAATACGATTATAATATATCTCAAGCTAGATCCGACTCCTCGGATATTAGTATGGCCGATTCCGACGAAGACGACTTAGATATATATATTACTAATAAGTCTTCTAATATAGAAGACGAATTAGTAACTTATTTAGAGGAAAAGAGAGAAGATAGGAAAGTAAGTAAAATTCACTTAAATTCTATTAAATAATCCCCCGATATTTCCTTAATATTTTTTAATATATAAGTACTAATATATATATAGGTTAAGCCTTTAGATTATTGGAAGTCTAATGCCGCTAGATTTCCTGCTTTAGCTTTAATAGCTAGGAAATATTTAGGAATCACGGCTTCTTCAGCTCCTAGCGAGAGATTCTTTTCTCAAGGCGCTCTTACTATGACTAAATTACGAAATAGACTTAATAAGAGTACTTTTGAGAAAATAGCTTGTTTAAAAAGCTGGGGGTTATTTAAAGACGAATTAGAAGAGGCTAAGAAAGAGGGAAAAAAGGAGGAGAAAAAGGAGAAAAACCAAGATTCTTAGGAGGATAATCAGTTTATTATTATAGAAAATTAGTATTTAGATAGCCTTATATAAGTACTAGCTTGATTTATATAAGGCTACTTAATATGTGCCTTAGTTCTTTTTTTTAAATTAAATATATGTCGTTTTACTTAAATCATGTGACTTTCACGTGACTATTCATGAATATTCATGAATATATATTCTACTCTACTCAGATTTTTTGAACTTTACGCTACTCATATTCTATTCAAGACTACTCATGAATATTCATGAGTAGTATGAATACCTTAAGTATTTCTTACTCACACTGGGTGCTCTAAGCCATTACCTCGACGCCCCTAAAGAAAGCCCCAGGACTAGACGGTATTATAAATAGAGTCCTCTATATCATCGCCGCCTAGCTAGCCCCGCATCTCACAAGGATATACAACTGGAGCCTACGATTAGGATACTACCTAGTACACTTTCGATAATCCACTACTATCGTCCTTAGGAAGCTAGGTAAGGATAACTATACTATACCTAAGGCGTATCGTCCAATAGCCCTACTAAATATAATTAGTAAACTCATGGACTCGATTATTGCGAGAAGAATTAGCTATGTAACCGAGGCGTATTAACTACTACTAAGTATATACATTAGAGGACGTAAGGGAAGATTAGTAGACTATGTACTATATACTATTATCGAGAAGATATACGAGGCTTGGAATTCGCCCGAGCTACAAGTAGTAAGCCTCCTTCTACTAGACGTCTCGGGGGCTTTCGATAACGTCTCATATACTAGACTTCTCCACAATCTATGTAAACGTAGGATAGACGAAAGAATAGTAAGATGGATTACTAGTTTCTTGGTAGATAGGAGTATAGTTATTAGTTTCGATACGTTCAAGTCAGAGGTGTACTAGATAACTACCGGTATTCCTTAAGGATCACCGCTTTCGCCTATTTTGTACTTGTACTATAATACCGACTTAATAGAGACCTGTAACCGAGAACCTAATACCCTTGCCACAGGCTACATCAATGACGTCGCAATTCTGCGCTAGGGAACCTTAATAGAAGAGACTTGTAAGGGACTAGAAACGACTATGTAACGAGTAATGATTTGGGCAAAGAAGTATGCATCCGTGTTCGCCCTAAGCAAGTTCTAGCTCACCTACTACTAGTGTGTCAAATGAATAGAGTAAAATAGAATAACGGCCGTTATTCTATTTTATTCAAGCTTAAAACATATTACTCTTATTTTATTCATATATTATTCAAGTTATTCATGAATAATTATAAATAACTTAAATAATACTATACGTGATGAAGCTAGCCTATTTAAGTAAGGCTCCGGGGGGGCCGTACCTAGCGTCACGCCGCTACCCAATTAGGTAAGAGTACTATTTAGTAAGTAAATCGAACCTTAGTAATACTTCTAGTTTATTATTATAGAAAATTAGTATTTAAGTGCCCTTATATAAGTACTAGCTTATCTTAGATAAGGCTACTTAATTAGTACCTTAGTTCTTATTTTAAAATTCAAATATATATCGATTTATTATAATTACGTGACTTTCACGTAGTTATTTATAGTTATTTATATTATTCATAAATAACTATTCTATTTTACTCAAGTTATTTAAGATATCCGTTACTCATATTTTATTCAAGTTATTCATGAATTATTCATGAATAACTTGAATAACTTGAATAATCCTTTAATACACTACCCACTATATAAGGAGGCGCCTAGTAGTAGATATTAATCGCTAAATATAGGTGGAATAAACCGTTATACACCCATCCGCAAGCAGTAAATACCTCGGGGTTACCCTCGACCTAGTACTAAACTAGAAATAGTATATCTAAAACCTCATAGCTAAAATCTCGAAGTCTATTGGGGCACTAGTAAGTTTAGCTAGCTCTACTTAGGGTATAGGGGTTACTGAACTCAGGAAGATCTACCAAGCCGTTATTATTCCCTAGATAATATATGGTTGCTCTATATAGTCTATCGCCTATAAGTATAGAGAGGGCTATATAAAACAAACCATTAATTTACTCAAAATACTCTAAGCAAAAGCGGCCAGAATTATCGGGGGAGTATACAAGGTAACGTTAGGCCCGGCCCTAGACGTAGAACTCTACCTCCTTCCTGTGGAATACTAGATCTAGAAGACGAGCGCCGAGACGGTTAGTAGGATTATCTCCTTAGATAGAATACTTACCCTAGTAAGCTTCCGACTCCTTAGGACTACAAGGAGCTGATAGAGAAAGGAACTATACCTAAGCCCTCTAGAACACACGTATAGGTGTCTTCGTTAGCGCCGTAGAGCGTCGATTAAGGACTAAGAGGTTATCCTACTATTTCTTGTACTACTATAGTAATAAGGACTAATTATAAGGATTACATTATACCTAGAAATAGCCAGAACCTAATATAAGAAGTTCCTTAAGTACCTATCGAATAGCCTCTTTATCTATATAGACGGTAGCGGAATTAATAACTATATTAGAGCTATAGTAGTATTACCCCTAACTAGATACATAAAACTAGTATATATGGGGGACAGTGAAACCTTAACTATATATGCCGTAGAACTATAAGGTATTAGGTTAGCCCTTTAAATTATAGACGAAGATATAGAGAAGGGAAATAAGAGAGATAAGCTAATTATCTTTATAGATAACTAAGTAGCTATCTAGACATTTCAGAACCCTACGGGTAGATTAGGTGCGTATATCGTAGCTGACGCGATATAACTCATAGATAAACTCTAAGGAGAGCGGGGGATACGAGTCGAGATAAGGTAGGTACTAGCTTATACTAGTATCTAGGGAAATGAAGCCGCGGATAGAGCGGCTAAGAGAGTAGCTAAATAAGAAGCAGGAGCTGGCCAGGGGAACGAGAACGTCATATAGACAAAAACATACTACTTGCAAGTAACCTTAAAGACCTGGGTTAAGAGGTAGATAAGAGCCAAATAGACAAATAGTTGGAAAGTGGAAACGAGAGGAAGAACTATATTTAAGTATACCCCGCGGCCATCGCACAAGGTCCTACGACTATACTATAGCCTAAAGAAGTAGTAGAGTACTCTACTTATCTAAATACGTATAGAGAAAATCGGGCTAAGAGACTTCCTATAGAAGAGAAGAGTACCGGAAGTCGACGACCCTAGATATAGCTATAGCGAAGGATAATAAACGGTGGACTATATCCTACTAAGGTATCGGTTATATAACGACGTATAGAGAAGGGTATTTGGGAGAGGAGGATATATAGACCTAAGGGTAATCTTAAACGAGCTAAAACTAGTTACAAAGGTAATTAGATTTATGGAATAGACGTGCCTCCTTAGGTAGTTTTGGAGTTACGATATAGAGCAAAGAGACGAAGTAGAGCACTGGGGGGAGACTAAAGGTATAGAGACACGAGATAGCTAGTAGAAGCGGTAGCTAAAGAGCCTAATACACTATTAAAGGATGAAGCAAAGTACTCCTTAAGACGCCTATGTAAATAGTCGTAGATAGGAGCCAGACCGTCTAGTATAGGAGGTTACTAGTCACTGCAAAGTGATGAAGTGAGGTGCGAATTACCGAATACGGTAAGGCGTACTTCGGCAACTGGCGCCGAAGCTGGACCATGCCGGCATAGCGGTCCCTACGGTGGACTGCTGGAACCGAGTATGAATAAATGAATGAATGAATGAATGAATGAATGAATGAGTACTATCGCCGCCACACTATCGATATCAAAGATCCAGAATATTGCGCCCAGGAAGAGAAGTGCTACTGAATAAAGGGGATGCGGCCATAGCGAGGTACTGTGACACTTGGTTTTTCGCATGTATTTGATCTGCCAATAAATCGACAGCATAACAGTGGCTATGGGCGAGAGAAGTCGGAAGACAGGCATGTCTGAAAATGAATAGTTGCGGTGAACGAACAAAGAGTTTGTTCTGTCTTCTGCGTGTGGCCAAGCACTGCGCGAGCAAATGAAGAGACTGGACGTCCTGTTGTTAGGGAGCTTATCACAGATTGTCAATCTGATGGTTTGCTGGAGAGAAACTTTGAGCCAAGTACTGAGAAGGAAGGGGAATCTAATTGCAAGACACCCCTTGCGATTTGAAGGGCATTTTCTGCCCTTCAAATCGCAGGGGTTTGTAACTTCAACCTCTCGGCGTGGTTCCGGTCGCCCCTTGCGGTTTGGAGGGCCACTGCAGACTCCCTTGGGGGCCTGGGTTGCCGTGCCAGACCGACTTAAACCCCGCAAGTTTACCCAGGGAGGAGCAATGCAGTGAATTAAGCGTCGTGACGAGGAAATAACGAATCAACTTTATCCATTCATTCATTCATTTAATCGTTCACCGTGGTCGTCGCATCGCCCTCTGTCAGACGAGTCGTTTGTTACACGTAGCAAAAATGTTCAATCAAGTGAAGGCTTACGACACTGGGCGATCTGACAATAACAAGGACCTCACAGCCCCCGCCGGCACTTCCCTATCCAATAGGCTGCACTTTCCCTGTGGACAAACGAAAAAAAGTAAGGGTAGCCTGCTTCTTTTTGTCGCATATCGCTACTGTAAAAGAGGGCGCTTTTGTGTGACTCCCATTCGAAGGCTGTGGCTGATTAGGCACCCACAAAAAGGTTCGTAGCTGTCTCGATTCGAGCAGAACTATCTTACGATCTCGATACTTGATGGGCAGGACCAAGGGAAATTCTGATGTGTACTTGGTGGTTGGGATAAATAAACCCTTGAGCTGTCTCTATCAGCACGAGCCTCAGCCAGGGCAACTGACCAATTATGTATGAGAGAACCTCTTTTTTATGGAGAAGAACCTGCTAGAACCACCCGACCGCTCAGGAGCGAGCTGTTGTTAATAATTGGTGGATAGAAGTGCAGATCAAAGCCACTTTGGCAGGGGAATGAATTAAAGTGGCCTGATTGTCACGTGTATTTACTGATAATCAATAATAAAGCTGTGCTTTTTCAAGGACAATTATCAATGGGGCAACAAATGGGAAGGCATACTCCCTACATGGTGCAATAAATGTTAACCAGTATCTAACTGCATATAGCAAGAAAGGCTGGAATCAAGACAGGTGATTGGGCAGACCACCTTGTAATTCCAGCGCTTTCGCCGTGAAACCCCTGTAAACAGGTGACAATTAACAAAGAACGTTTAAAAAGGCGTGTGCAGTACTCTGCAGCGGACTTACCTGAGTCGATTCAAACTTCTTTAGGTCAACGAGCCGCTTCTAATAAAAGACAGTTACATCGTACTTCGTCTATTGTACGGAAGTACCAAAGTGGATGCCGCTTGTACAACCCTGGTCTCATGAAAGTATGGCCTCGAACGGTAGCCTACGATCCACACCGATTGGCCCAGAGATGCCTACTCTCCCCGAGAGCCTCAACGACGCAGCTGTGCTTCAAGACGGCTCAAATCTTCAGGATACATCTCGACGTCACCGAGGTCTTGTGAGGGAATGATCAGGTGACTTTCATATTTTGTGAATAGTCTCACTTTGTGAATATTGTGTAAATAGCTTAAGTCAGAGATTTCCTTACGAATCTCTTTCTTCCTTGTAAACAATCATTTTGCCCAAGTCGCACCCGACCTCGTTCGTGCACCTGTACCGTCGCAGGTCTCCGCTCAACTCCACAGCCCCCCGAACCTCCCAAAACAGGTCTTTCCGTAACAGAACTTATTCACTACCCAGGATTAATTAGCAGCGTCCTGACACCAGTACTTATGTACAAGGATGTAACTTAACCAATAACTAAATGTTATTCGTGCCCGCCTCGACGTCTGCATATATGTAAATAACTGGTGGAGGGGCTAATGAGGTAGTGGAGTTCTGATTCGTGGACTGATTAGCTATGGTATTGAAGGGTCTAATATATAACTCGGTCTGGCTAGTAAGTCCGAAAACCGATTTGAGGAACTCCTTTTGCTATAGAAGCACCGGGAACCTAACCGTAAGGGTACTAGAAGTAGGGAAAAGGATCTATATATAATATTAGCGCTATCCCTCCAAGAGCGTCTCTGACTTACCCAGAGGGCTAGATGTGTAGAAATCATTTTCGCCTAGCCCAAGCCCAGAAGAACGGCGGCAAGAATAAGTATTAAACTATAAATGAAACCATTGGCTAGAAACATCCACATGAGGTATCTATCCTTCTTTGCCTTTCTTTTCCAGGTTCTATAAGCAAAATATGAATGTCCTATTAATAAGCTAGTGTATACTTTACACGTTATAAAGAGTAAGGGCTTCAAAATCCGAGAGAGCTCATTAGGCTTTACTACTACCCTACGGAAAATTTTCAGTATTAATCAATAATTTGGAGACTAACTTAATTATACTAGAGATAAAGTCCAATAGCTAAAAGAAATATTAGAATTATTATTCCAATACAAATCCTTTAAGCTACTCTATAGACCTTAGTAAGGAGTTTATAAAAGAACTCTATCTCATATATTCTAGGCTAGATAAAGGCGAAAAGAATTAATATGAGATTATGATTATCTAGCCCAGTTAGCTCGAGTACCAAAGGGCAGAGGATTATATATACCGTGAAATCTTGAGATTATTGCGCCAAAAACACTCGTAGAGGATATGAGGAAGATATAGCATATCGCTAGTTGCGACGGCCGAAGCTCACTAGTTAGAAAGTATCCACGAATCTGGCCGACTATAGCTGCTATAGCGACTAAAGAGAGGGCGAGAGCTGCTCCGAAGGGAATAGTGTCTCGTCCGGGCGAATCAGGGGCTATATGCATGGCGGGGGATAAGGCTTAAGTATGCATTATGTGAGAGCGGTTGCTGACGAGCGTAGGATCGGTGGCGGAGGTAGTGGCCCAGTCTGGCTACATTATTAAGATAGGGCGAATAGTTTAGAGGGCGTATATAGGTTACCTTATTCCGCTAGGGGTTCTCTATTTATCTCTATCTAGCCGGTAATAATATATATGACCCAAAAATAATAGCATAAACTATCTTCGCGCTCGGATTTAGTAGAATTATTCCCGGATACCCACATTTGATTAACTAATAACGGAAGTAAGCTAGAGAGGAAGTTGAACCTCTATAGAAGAAGAATAGGGATGATAGCATGCTAGCCTCAAGAAAAAGAAAAGCTAGTATAAGGAAAGTTGGAGGGCTGGTGAAAGGATTAATGGAAGGAGTAATGGGATAATTGATGGGAAAGATTAATGGAAAGACTAATGAAAAGACTAATAGAAAGACTAATAGAAAGACTAATAGAAAGATTAATAGGAAGATAGTCCAAGTTCTAGGTAATATCGTAAGTTGAATTCTACTTAGATATAACTATAGCTATCTAATATATAGCACGCTAATTCTTTCATCTATCCTTCTATTAATTCTTCTATCACTAACTCACTATTATATATAGAGC
This sequence comes from Hyaloscypha finlandica, assembly GCA_021399475.1. NCBI lineage: Eukaryota > Fungi > Ascomycota > Leotiomycetes > Helotiales > Hyaloscyphaceae > Hyaloscypha > Hyaloscypha finlandica. The sequence continues at coordinate 49,721 of JAJTUR010000135.1, forward strand.
CTTAATTACGCTCTCGCCCTCTTATATATAACCTTAGCTTTCTGCTCTAGAAATAACCCAAGTTCTAATTCATATCGAAAATAACTATTAATTTCTATTTATAATATATACTACAAATATTAAACTTACTTTAGCTTTAATATTATTCTTATTACTACCTCTATATATAAGATAGTTATCCAAGAAACCGCCGTAGTACTCATTAACGTAAGTTTCCTTTCTACTTATAGAATTCCTTTAACTTATATAAACTATAGTCCGATAAGACATGTGGAACCTGCGGCGGCGTTAGACAGATACCTGCGGGTAGGGTGTGGGTCAAGTGGTTAAACTACGATAGGAAGGGGACGGTACCGGAGCTAGAACTAATACTAGTACTAATAACTTAATGAGAATTAAGGATGGATAGGGACCTCGGTGTGGTTTTTGCTTCAAAGGATTTCCTATACCTTCGTGCAAATATAGAGGTTAATAATTCAGATGTTCAAAATATGTCTTCTATCGTATTACTCGTCTCCTAGTACGTTTGTAATAATGTTTGTAATCTTGAGAACTGAGGCAATTCATTAGGTATCTCCTTTTAGCCTCATACCAAGCCCTATTAGTATTTAGCGTATCTATTTTAGCCCTAATTAGTTAGCCCTAAATTTCCCTTATAACTACCCATAATTTGAACCTCGAAAACGTTTTTATATCACAAATGCAAATAGACGTGAAATAGCGTCTACTCCCTAGTAGGTAATCCTAGGTTCACTTCGTAGTAAGAGGGTAAGAATTCTTCTCTAATACAAGGTAGTATTACTAATTTTGTACTTATAGATCTGGTGCAGCTATTATAACTACTGTCACTTTTCCTCTAGATATTATTAAAACAAGAGCTTAGAGTGATCTCTATTATTTGGAGATAGTAATGAAAGATTAGTAGATAAATACTAGGTAGATATAATAAGGGATGGTTGAGATATTAATATAAGGGGCCAACTCGTGCTCTTAAAGCTAGTAGCTATATTTAGAGATAAATAGAAGGCTAACCTACTCGTAGAAGTATTTATAAATATGAAGGCTAGCGGACTCTCTTTAAAGGCCTTAGACTAAACCTCTATAGTTTTATTCCCGAGACAATAATCGGATTTTATATATACGGAAATAGTAAGCGCTTTCTTACTAATTACTTTAATTATAGCGAGGAGTCTACGGCTATCTACTTATTAGCCACTGCTTTATCTAGAATTACTACTAAAACCTATATAAATCCGCTTTAGGTTATTAAGACCCGGCTTTAACTTAATAAAGATTAGTCCATCCTATGACTTAGTAGAATAATATGGATATATAAGAACTCTTAGGACTATATAGCGAAGGTTATCTATAGCAAAGGTTTAGGGGGATTATATTAGAGACTAGTATTAAGTTATTTGGGTATTATAGAATTTGCTTTATAATAGGTGCTCTATAAGTAGATAAAAGCTACCCTTGGAATTAGAAGTAAAAGTGAAGAGTTAATTAGTAGAGGATATAAAAAGCATGATATTTCCTTCGATTAGATTAGAGAACTTAGTACTAGTAGGGCATTGAAGTTAATTACCGTAGCTATAGTATATCTATATGAGGCAGGTCTTTCTATCTTAATTACTAAGTTAGTCTTATTAATATATTAAATATAGGTTATCCAAACGTGCCTTAGATAGCGGCTACCTCGAAGCGGTATACGAAAGTATACTAGTAATATTTAATGCTTTAAACTTATTTAGAAATAAGAAGGACTTACTAGCCTATATAGGAGTCTATGTCCTTATCTCTTGTAGGTAGTCCCTGGAGCCGCTATACTATTCGGTTAGTTCTATTCCCTCCTTACCTATGGATAGGTGTAGTAGGCATTTAACGCGGCTGAGTTTATTTAATATAGGCATATACGAGGCCGTGCTCAGGTTACTTGCAGAAGTTGAATAATATTCTCTGACCGACGATAAAATATATCCTTCTATTCAAACTAGTGATTATTCGGCTCCTAAACACCGCCTAATCGAATTGGTATAGTTGAGGCCTGATATATCCGCTGTGTGCCGAGGTCAAATGGGTTGGTGTTGTTGATTGAGGCTTTGCTTTTCGGCAAAATAGTAGGGGCGCCTTATAACACTTGTGAGCTCATCCTGCTCTAATGATTGTCTCTAATTCGTAATAATTGCGTCGAATTAAAGATATATCATCGATAATGCCGTGTACCGGGCTCTAATTCATGCCTGACTATTGTTGTGTGTCCATTAGTAGTAGAGAACGGTATTAAATGATGTCGCGATACTCTCGTGATACGCCGCGAATTCGACATGATCCTTTAAAGCTGGAACTTGACATCGACGCGTAGTTGACTAAATCTGGTGAGTTAATTAGCTAATAGAGGGTTATAGACAGACAAGTACATATATGATTTCTATTGCCTTCTAGCTTTGTAAGGTCGTAGTAGGCGTATAGGGGGCAAATTGTGGACATCCTCGATTTGTTTGGGGTTACTCTATGGATTTCATTTAATACAAAGAATTAAATTAATTTCTGGAACTTTGCAGCTGAAGTACGGGTGACTGTAGCGACTAAAAGGCTCAATGGCTTTTTCCGCGAAATCGAACTTTTGGAAAATCGTATTTTTAACCTACTATATACTATTTACTTTAATTATCCCACTTTTAACGTATCGCACGTATTGCGTAGTACTAAAAATGCCTCCAAAGATTAATCTATACTAAATAACTATATGATATGGCCCTATTTCTAAGGCCCTAGCTAATTATTTTGCTCATATCGTCTGAACTATACCAAAAATATAATAGTAGCACCCTACTTTATAGGCATAACCTTACGTAAATCGAGGTCCCTTTCTTATAAACTATTATTATACTCGTGTGTATATATAACTCACAGGGAAGTGGCTAAAATGAAGCTGTTTATAATTAATATAAGTAGTAGTAGTATTTATATTTATCCCCACTAGAATATCTCTCCTAAAGCATAGTATACACGCCTTATTCTCAACTACTCCTAACCCCCCTTTAGCTTACGTGGTCCGTAAGGCAAATCCTATGGATTACGAGGCATATCTCCCTTACTGTCTATATCCTCTATACTACTTATATCGCTCGAATAATCTATATCTCCTTTATCCTCTTCTCTACTAGTATCCTTAGCCTCCTCCTCTACTATAGCCTCCTTCCCCTTTCCCTTATCCTTTGCCTTCTAATCTTATATCTGTTTTTATACTCGCTTTCTATATCTTATAGGCGGTCGAGGCTTTAGTATAAAGGGTTTTATAAATACGGAGCGAGGCTTTCTAGACTTTATAGGATTAGTATTAAGTCGATGGAAAGTATAGACTTTACTATTATTATTATACCTATAGTTTATATAAGCGCTATCGAATTCATCTTCTAGAACTATATAGTATTAGAAAGAGCCCTTCGGTCTCTTCTTATTACTATAAGTAGTATAAGCTTATAAAGGTTCTATACCGCGAGTATATACTAAGCTTACCTCTAAATTCGCTTTACCTTTCTCTAATCCCTTTAGCTCCTTACCTTAGTATAGTTTAATCTCTCTAACTTTAGCCTTATTATTAATTCGCTTTACTATATTAGTAGTATTATTAGATAGTATAAGGAGATTGAAGTATTATTATAGAGGAGTAGTAGGAGTAGTAGGAGGATGAGGAGGACGTATACGAGGAGGGGGTCGAGGAGTAGAGGGGTTTATTAGTTAAATGTGTCGACGGGAGAGGATATCGTGGACTAAGTCTGGGTTATTAGAGGGTATATTATAGATATTATCCTTCCGCTTATTCGCGCCTTTATTGCCTTTTCTATTACCTTTGTCTTTACTAGAGCCGCTACCTAAAGCTATATTTGATGTATCTTTAATAGAAGAGAGCTTTAGGTAATAGTAGTATTATATATTAGAATCGAAGTTATATTTAAAGGAAGTTGTAGTTTAGGTTAAGATTATAGCTAGCGCGACTATGTCTTTATACTACGTATTTACCTTTAAGGTATAAATATTCTCAGCTATACTAACTCGTAAAGCTTAGGCGTACTAATAGCTAAACTATGCTCAACCCGTATAGTTAGCTAATCTACTTCTAGAGTCCTAAGTAGATTTTTAATATAAGTTATATAAGTAAAGGGAAGTAACTAAAGGATATGTTCTAGCCTATTCCCTAATGCCCCTTCCTTAAATATCTAGAAATACTCTTAAGCTAATAATAAAGTTATATGAAAGTAGTCACATGACTACACGGGTCGGGACGATAGGATATGCTAGTAGGGAATATATATTACTATTCGTATATGGTATACGCTAGTCAAGAAGTAAATTATTTCTAATCTAGCTACCTCTTTACTATATTACTAGTTATATTTACCCTTTACTTCTTTGTCCTTCCCTTTTTAGTAGAATTACTCTTTAAATTAAGTTTATATTATAGTATTAGACTTGTTAGAATCTTATAGTTTTGGTCTACTAATTCGTGGTAATTAATAGACTTCCTTGAAGTACTTATAGCGCTTTATATTATATATGCCGTATTTATAAGAGATAGACTCCTAATTAGCTATAGAAACCTCCTTAGCTTAATCTTAGGACTATGAACTTTAATTAGTGTAGCTTAACAAATAATGTAAATTAAATACTTAATAATTATATTATAGGTATACGTATCCCTTATAGTAGAGGAGTTAATTATCGACCTAATTAGGTAAGGCGTAACGCTACCTCGTTATATTACTAGCTATTAGGTATAGCTAATCTATAAGCGATTCGAGTTAGCTTTAATATCCTCGAATTTCTATATATAATATAGTCCATAAACTAAAATAACTCTATATCTAGTAATACTATAATTTTACTTTTAATATAGAAAGAATTACCTTATTTTGGTGTATTTAAGTATATTAGAATTAGTTTTTTTTAAATATATTATTCTTATATTATAATTTCCTAGGAATATAAAGCGACACTTTCTCCTAAGGGGTATATATCCTTAATGAATAGTAAAAGTGAATATGGAAATCCGTAATAATATAATTACCTTATACTAGCTCCTTTAATTTTCTATAAAAGTATGACTCTATTCTATCTTTACTCTGAAACCTCTATCTTTCCTCTATATTTTTTCAACTTCGCTATCGCTATTAATACTAAGAGCTAGTATCTAACTGCCCTCTAGTAACCTTAAGAGCTAGTATCTGACTGCCCTCCTAGTAACCTTAAGAGCTGGTATCTGACTGCCCTCTAACCTTCTCTTCCTCCTCCTCCTCCTCCTTCGAAAATCTCCTCCTTTAACCCCCTCCTCCTCCTCTAAATACCTCCTCCTTTGAGCCCTTCCCCTTTGAATTCAAGTTCAAAGGAGGAGGGAGTCGAAAGAGGAGGGGTTTAGAAGAGGAGGAGGAGGAGGGAGAGCTAGCACTTGACTACTACTCTTAGTTCACTTTTGCCTAGAATACTCTACCTCCTATACTATAAGTCTTTAACCCACTTACTCCTTAGAAAGCTGAATATTATAAGTAGATCCTCTCCTTTACCCTTATATCCTCGCAAGCCTTTAGGCCGTTGCTAAGTACCCCTATTCTTTGTTTATTTGGAATATATACTGACTTCTTCTTATAGGAAATAGCTCTTCTCCCTTAGATTTTAATAACTCCTCCCCTTCTATAATACCTATAACCTTATATACCTTTGGGCTATTACTAAGTACCCCTCATTCCTTATCTTAGAATATATACTAACTTATTCTCATAGGAAATAGTCCTCCTCTCCTTCTTCTCCCTTATAACCTTATACGCCTTCGGGCCGTTACTAAGTACCCCTGTTCTTTATTAATTTGGAATATATACTAACTTAGTCTTTAGTTCTCCTCTCCTCACCTCACCTCTAACTTCGACTTCCTTATACGCCTTCGGGCCACTACTAAGTACCCCCGTTCATTATTAATTTGGAATATATACTAACTTAGTCTTTAGTTCTCCTCCCCTCTCCTCACCTTACCTCCGACTTCGACTTCGACTTTAACTTACCCTCCTCGTGCGTGTGCCTAGTTAGTACTAGTTCTTATAACCTATAGTTAGGCTTTTTATTTATTTAATACCCGGGTATTTTGTTTTATGTACTTTACTTCCCTTTTATTAAACTTCCCTTTTATTATTTTGGGTTAGGACTTAAATAGTATCTACCTCAGGTACTTCTATACTCTTTATAGTAGCTACCGCGAGTCTTCCCATAGATTGAATTATAGTATGGGTGAGCTAGTATATTCTCTCTCTATAGAGAAAACCGCTACCTAAAGTCTATATAAATATCCTAATTACCCCTCGAGTTAAAGTATAAGCACTCCTAATTCCTATTAAATTAGGTATAAAAGGATAGTAGGCGCCTTTAGGCTAGACTATAGTACTAATACTCTCTTCTCTTATACTAAACTTGGGAGACTTATTATATTCGATAGGTACTCTAAGGCCTAATGCCTTATAGGGTAGTCTAGAGAGGGGTGCCTGCTTTATAATCTCGTCTCACTAATTAATAAGTCTTAGCCGATGGCTAAGGAACTTATTAGCTACGTAGTTATAGGTAGTACTATATAACGAAAATTAGTACTTGCTATTAGTAGTCATTGGCTTATTAGTAGTCGTTAGCTCGAGTTACGTGAGTAGTGCCGTGTAAACTCTTAGTAGTCATTAGCTTATTAGTAGTTGTTGGCTCGAGTTACGCGAGTGATGCCGTATAACTCTCACTTCAAAATTTCTATCCTAGGCTTTAACTCGGCTTTATTACTAAGGAGATCCTAGGAGCTTAGGTATCTTTGGAAGAATTAGTAAGCTTTTTAGGCTTATTAAGGCCTTAGTCTTAAAGGTATTAGTCTAGCTTTCTTACTCCCTATTCCCTTTAGGGGCTTTCTAGGTAATAGTTAAGCTCTCGGGAATCGCGTATAAACATTAGAACGAATAAGGAGACGTACTATATGAGTCCCCCTAAATAGATTTTGGGTTTCCTAATCTGTGGCACTAGCCAGCGAGCTTTAATAACCTTAATAGGTCTTGAATCATAGGCCTAGCCCTTAGATTCCCGCTTAACTTCGGGTTAAGTAGTCTATAATAGGTTACTTATTATAGAACGTATTATACTCTTGCCCCAAAGAAGAGTACCGGGTACTAGTAATAGTCCAGATACCCCGGGTGTCCCTTGAGACTCTTCGTAAGTCTCGGGCCCTGGGGCATTTTTATAGCTAGCTAATTCTATGGGGTCACGTGACTATGCGGGTCCGACGCTAAAGTTTAATTCAATTTCAATAGCATGTATTTAACTAATTTTAATAGTATAATATGTATTTATTTATTAAGCTTGAGATTTATACCTCCCTCTAATTAGCTAGAGCCCTTACTAGAACTTCACTATGAAATAGCCTCCTTCTACTCCTTCTCTTCCTATATATAACTCTAGCTAGTAGTTTAATAACCTCCTTATAAACTACCTCCTTTGCTTTCTGGGCTTCTTAGTAGATTACTACTTTGAGGGAGATAAATTAAGGGAGATAGAGGAGAGGTAGAATTACTTAAATAGGAGTCTAAATAATTTAGATTAAGCTATAAATTATATAGTTATTTAGTGCGTATAGCTTAGCGCATGGCTAATACTTGAAAAAAAAAACTTATAGGCGATCCTAGCTATATTATAAGGTTAAGATAAATATATAGTCATTAGGATGTCGGAAATACTATAAAGTATTAATATATAATAGGGTTTGTAATTATAATAAGGGTATAATTAGAAATCGATTTTCGGGGAGTATATAGTAAGGGGGTATAGGCGGTTAGTCCATGAATACTTCTAGGCCCTTGGCTCCTAGCCTCCCTCTAGCCTCCTTATATATATATATATACTCTCTCCTCACATATATCTCACATATAATACTTCATATACACCACTTCATATAATACTTCACTACTTTATATATATATATAATAGTAGCCCAAGCTCAATAGGATCTCGTCATCTGAACTCGTGTAGACCCCTCTAATAATACTAAGGTTTAGTACTTCCTTCATATAGTAGGGAATGAGCTCCAGCCCTTAGTTATTAATAGTAGCCCTTAGTAGAAGCGTGCCTTCACTATTAATAATCTAGAACCCTTAGATATTGCGATCAAGGGTCCCTATACTCCTGGTACCTTTAATACCCTACTTCTCCCTGAGGTTATTAATATAATCTTAACCTAATAAGTGTAAGTTACTTCTCCTAAGTTTATATAATCTATACTAAGTAATATAGTAGCTAAGTTAATACCTAAACTCCTTATATTACTTATAAGAAGGGTTAAGGCATATTTGTAGAGTATTTAAGGGTTCCTGGTAGAGAATAGTATAGGGTATATAGTAACTATATTCGTCGTAGTTATGTGACCTAGTATACTATACGAGATATTAATAATAATAGAGGAGAGGGAGGTTCTAGAGGAAAGCCTAAATCCCCTAAAATTACACGAAGTGGACGGGTTTCAAAGCCTGGACTTTACCTTAGCTAGCAAATCCTTAGCTACCTATTTTCATAGGTGAATAGAGCTACTTACTCTCTTTATATCATATAATTACCTGGATTTTTAATTAACTATATTAAGCTCTTAACATTTGCCCTCTTTTGGTTTTACTTCTAATTATAAATCCTTTTTTATTATACCTGAAAACTAAGAGAAAGAGATTCTAATCTAGACCTAAGTATCATATAACAAGTATGAAATCTCTTAATATTAAACCAAGCTAGCTAAGAAGCCCTATTTTCTCGGATTCTTCCCTCCCTTCTTTCTACCCTTAGACTTAATCTATTTAGCCTTTCTAGCAGATATCTTTCTAATCCTCTCACCGCGCGATATAGTCTAAGTAGGTGGAATAACCTCCTTTATCCCTCCCGTAGCTGGAGCTTTTTCTTTGCTCCCCTAGGCTCTATCTTCCTCCTCACTATAAGTATATCCCGTAGCTAGAGCTTATTCTTTACTCCCCTAGCCTCTCCCGTCCTCCTCACTCTCTCCGTCCTCCTTCTCACCGTGAGTATAATCTAGTATAGCTTACTCCTTAGCTAGTTTATTAGATTCTAAGGTAGACTGAACTTCTACCCACATACGATCACTTAAGTCCCCTATTACCTCAAAAGCATTTTCTACTAAGCTCTGGATCTTACTTCTCATTATAGAGCCCTTAAGCTCTTAGAGTACTTGGATCTTTATAAGGAACGTGCTCTTATACTCACTAACTACCGCCTTATACTTAAGGGTTATAGATTACTAATTCGTATATTAATAGTATATCTCTAGGGAGTCAGGGGGTATAGATTATAAAGCAGGAGGGGTAGTTTCCTTTAAGGGGCTTAAGGCTTAAGTAGGAGGGGTAGTTTCCTTTAAGGGGCTTGAGGCTTAAATAGAAGAAGAAGGTATCTAAGAGAGGTTTTAGTATATACTTATTAAGTAGATATCATATAATATACCGTAGGTCTTAGACGAGACTTAGTGGGCTCTACTTTAATAGTAGGCTCGATTTTCACACGCTTAGCTTTAGCTACTTTAGTAGGCTAGGAACAAAATTTAGTCAAAAAATAGAGGAATAATCGGGTAAAAGGACTTACTTCCCGGCTCAAATAATTATATAATAAGGTATAGCTTAGAAAGACCGGGATCTTTTCCTTTTTAATAGCTCTTAGCTAAGGAGAGGATTAGAGGGTTAGAGAGGGGGGTAAGGGGGGGAGCTTCTTCCGTCTACTACGTGGTTACTTAGCTAGCTCAGGCGATATAAGTATAGCCTCACGTCTCTTCTAATATTATTAAAGGCTCTTTTAAGTAAGGTCTTTATCTACTATAAATAGAATTAAATGAGCTCAGAACTCATAGATATCCTTTTGGACTAATATAGCTAGGTAAGGTAAAAGATCCCCTATTATAAGAATCTCCCTAGGAGGTAGCTCTTCTAGGTCTCGCGAAAAAGGGTTATCTCCGTCTTTCTAAACTATAGCTATCTAGGTCTTATACTCCCCGGTCTAGAGGACTAGCTCCTTCGTATAACCACGTACTTAACTATATCTTCTACTTAGAATACTAGTTATAAGCTCATTAACTATAAAGACTCATATCAGGTCATTCCCCTAATCCTTAAGTCTTAAGCGGTTTGTTCCAAAGACCTTATACTTAATATTACCCCCTAAGCTAGTATAAGTATTATATAATCCCTGAGAGAGGAGGGTATATATATACCAAGAACACGGAATTGGGAAGGTGTAAGGAAAGGGGGATTAAGCTCTTTATTAGAGGGCTGGGAATAATACCCTTGGACTTCAAAGAGGGCTAGCCGTACGATCTCTCATTGAGACCCAAACTTTAATTTACCCGTTTAGGATTAAGGATAATGAGAGAGAGTAAAGGAGCCAGCATTTGGACATTGCTACTCTTTCCTAGTAGTAGTAGCCGCTGAAGCTTAGTGTGAACCAGCTATAGTTATCGTATGAGGGATAGTCCTTGGCCTTTGCGATTAGGTAGCTAGTATAGGAGGGGGTAAGCTAGACTTGCTCGCTCCAGAGGGCCTTAGCTTAAGCTAACGGGGGTATTTTGGGCGAGGTTTAGTAGCCCATATATCATGGGGAAGGAATCCAGTCTCCTCTCCCTCTTCCTACTTAAGCTAGGAGGCTTCTTGCTTTAGCCTAGCCCGGGCTTCATAAAACTTAGTAAAGAGCTCATTAAGTAATAGAAGAGGAGAAGAGGAGGCCATATGATAGGAGCTACTAGTAGGGGACTCCGTATCGCTATCTAGAATCTCAATAGTAGTCTCCTCTATACTCTTAAGTATAGGAGAGGACCTTGTGAGATTAACTAGGGAGGGGCCGCGTGAATAAGTGATTTCTATACCACATTACTCACACGTGATCTGGCCGGGCTTATTAAGAGTATTCCTATATATAGGGCATTAAGGGAGAGAGCCTAGAAAAGCCCCTCCTAGAGGCATCTTAGAGCAAGAGAAGGAAGAAGATATAATTATAAGTATATCGTGTAATTAAGGTAGAGATATAGCGAGGTCTTGGAGTAAAGACTTACTCCTCCTCTTGGGCTACCTGCTCTAATAAGACCCTCTCATCTGGCTACTCCTTATCCCACTCTCCCTCATCTAACTCCCCCTCATCTAACTCGCTGAAAATACCCTCTCTACTAATATCTACTCCTTCTATCTCTCTTTATTAGGATTATATAGCCTCTACAAACTCCCAGTTCTCTAAGATTAGTTACCTAAGGCAAGATCCGTTACGCTATATCTCCTTAGTCCTAATTTTAATCTTCGGGACAAGTCCTAGCCATAGGTTTAAGTTTCTATTACTAATATGGCGCCGTATAGTAAGCCGAAGGCAACAGTATACCTTAATATAGAGCCTAGAACTGTCCGGTTTACTAGATCCTTCTATAAGGCTTAAAGGATTAATCCCAATTTCTATAAGCTGCGATTTGCACCATATTAAGGTATTATACGGCAAGTACTCATTAATATCTATAGGTAGTAATATTAGTAAACTAAGATATATTTATAGTTCAGCTAATTAAGGGGCCCTAGAGCTAAGGAGGGGAACTAGTAGTGAGAAACCGTTAGGACTAGGTTTATTTACTTAAATAAGCATCACGCGATGCCCTAAGTCAAGCTATAGGGCTAGCTACCGCCCGTATTAGTAGAAAGAGACTATAGGAATAACTTACCCTAATTAGTATAATCTTACTCTAGTTTAGCTAAGAGCCCCTCATCTACCGGAATCCTATATCGCTTAATAGCGGCATACTCGTATAGGAAAGCAGGAATACCTACTATATAGTATTTCCTCTTTAGATCTTTCCGGATCCGGTGGTGATTCCATATATCTATATACGATACCATAGCGTATCATATAATAGGCATATAAATAGCTAGCATAGTAATTCAGTCTATAAGAGTACTATCAAAGTCCCTAGTTACTATAAGGGCTTGAAAAAAGTCCTAGACTAGATTAGCCTAAGTAAAATAATCGTATAAATAGTCATAAATACGTATACGCTAGTAGTATAACCGGGATTTCTTAAGTTAACTCTACTAAGACTCGATTCTTTAATTCTTTGGACTAGTCCCGAAGTAATAGACCTTCTCAAAAGGAAGAATTAGTGTTATTATACGAGAGAGAGTATAGTGAACTTCAGTAATAAAAGGGACCTCTCCTCCTTTATTAGAAGAAATCACTCGGGAGTAATAGCTAAGCTTTCTAAGTACCTAAAGGTACTAGCTAAGAACACTATATACTATATGATTAGAAATACCCACGTAGCACTAGATAATATTACGAGAATAAATATTAATAGTAGTATAGATTTGGAAGCCCTATAGAGCTAGCTTATCGTACTAATCAAGAGACCACCCCTAATCCGGGCCTTTAACTACTATCTCTTACTTCTTGCGCTATATATTATTCATACGACGCTTATAGCCCTTACTATCTAGGCCCTTGACGATATCGTAGATCAATTAGCGAGGGGCAGTAACCCCTATTTAACGGAAGTATGTCTTAATTAAGCCTACTCCATAGCCTTTAATCCCCCCATGGTCTAGCTCCTCTCGCACGATACCCACAAGCTATTAGTACTTCTATTCCCTCTCCTCTATTATTATCCTCTGAATAAGGCTAAGATTAAGCCTATATCGCGCGAGCTATCGGCGGTAGAGGGCATCCCCTTAACTAAGAGTGCTTAGAGAATCATATTATTATTATAATTGCTCGTAAATAACTCAGAAATACGTAATTTGATCCTCTTAACCTTAAGAGACCTATTCTTCTTGTTACGCGATATACCCTAATTAGAAAGAGTTCGTTTGAGTATATTTAAGCTATATTTAACCTATAGAATCCCTTTTATTTTACTTAAAATCTCAGGGATCGTGTACTTCTCAGAGACCTAACTAAGAATCTCATCTTTATAAGGATCAAGATCAATCTTTGGAGGCATTTTAGTACTACGTAATACGTGCGATACGTTGAAAGTGGGATAATTAAAGTAAATAGTATATGGTGGGTTAAAAATGCGATTTTCTAAAAGTTCGATTTCGCGGAATTAGCCATTGAGCCTTTTGGTCGCTATGGTTAACTAGATGAAGCCGGAAGGCATTGGAGCCTAAATCCCCAGGTATTCTCGGCCACTATCGGGGTTACTGAGCAAATCACATGCCGCCGAGCCCCACTACCTGCGAACCGCGAATTTCTTCTGTAATGAATAGCCTCATAAGCCTCTTGATCTATAAGAGACTAGATACTATTTAACTTGGTTCCGAAAGGATAACTCAGTTATTCTGCCTAACTAGCTCCGCCTAGCTTTGCTAATAGACCTCGCCCTACTACGCTAGGGGCTATTGGTGCGCCTTATTCTTCTATCTAGTATTAGTATTCCACCTAGCGATCTAGCTCATTAGATTCATTTCTCCTTTACGCTATGCGCCTTTTCGACCCACTATAGTTAGTATATTCTATTAAAGGCGTAGAAGACACCACGTATCTAAAGCCTCAGCTTTCTTTAAGCGCCTCTCGTAACCAAAGACTAGTATTCACACGATAATAATATCATTAGTAGGCCGTTGACTACGTACGAAGAAACTTCATAAGCAGAGGTAATAGTAGAATCTCGCTAGTAGTCTATAGCTACTAATACCGTGTAGGCTATTCGTAGTCGAGAATGCTCTATAGAGACGACATATTAAGCACCTCCTCCTTAATAGCTATCGGTCTTCGTTAAGCTTTATACGTGGCTGTTTGAACTCATCCTATACTAATAACCGAATATCTATAAAGAGGGGGGTTAAGGCTTTTAATAGAGAATAGGAAAAGATCTCGGCTTTAGTATTTAATATAATAGAGGATATGACTATGGAATTTCAGGGTAAATTATGTAATATTATAGATAGCGAGGGGAATATAGTCGAATAATTAGGTAAAGGACACAGATAAGTATTAAGAGAGGTTCTTACTAGTTATCAATGTTACGTGATGAGGGTATAGGTTAAGTTTAAAAGGAAGTCTAAATAAAGAGTATAAAGTAGTTATCTATTTATGTAAATATATTTAGAGCTAGCTTGGTGCCAAGTAGTAATCCGAAGCACTATATACTTTAGTCTCTAGCTTTTTCTGCGGCTATTTCCTTAGACTCTAGAGCCTCTGGGTCCCCTAAACCAAGGGAATCCGAAATACTAAACCCTTAGTAGTAGCTAAGCCTAAGTATAAGGAGAGTGTCCTCACTAGGAGTTACTAGCAGGTATACCTTTAGGCTATTTGTGATCGCTAGCCCTCTACTCTCCCTTTCCTTATACTATAAATTATTTATCTTTATCCCTGTTTGAAATAGTTTAGGGAGATTTTCAACTATATAGCGCCTTATATATGAGAAAGAGTAGTACTAGCCCTATCCTAGTAATTCTAGATTAACTAACGAGTATTAATAACAAAAGCGACATTTTATTAAGGGTCATTTCATAAACCTGGGTTAGGAGTTGGATTTTCTATATCGCGGGTTAAGGTATAGCTATGTTAGCTTCTAGTCTCAGGGCTATGTTATAGTTCATTGAGCTGGATAGGTTGAGCCGTAGGTATCGGGCGTTACTATAGCCACTGGACTACCATAGAACGTTCGGGTCTAGGGCTATTAGTCGTACTTGATATATACTCTGAATTTTGAGTATTAGTTAACGCGCGTTTTCTTCGAATTAGTATTGCTTATTATTAGCGGGGCTTACGTACCTGAATAGCCTTGGTTTGTATATTGTCTATCCTCTAAAATGTCTAGGTAGGCATCTTAGCTAAGAGTTAGTAGTTAGTGCTTGAGAGCTCATCGATTGAATTATACTTAGTACCTAGGAATGACCTAGGATTTTTGCCCTTCGTTTACGTTTTCGAGGCCTTTTAATAATACTTACTAGTAGTCGTATATCTTCTAGTATATCTACTCTGAGTTAGTTAGGATAGTATGACGGAGGGAAGAAGAATATACTATCTAGAGAGATAGGTATTTGGTGGCTAATAGTAAGTAATTATAGAATAGGATATTTGAAATTGTCCTTATTAATTTCGATTTGGCGAATAAGGCTATTATACTCGTAATTTTTTATATCGGTAGCTTTAACTTGCCTAAGGGCCGCGGCGTATATAAGGACCCCGCCGGGGCCTGATCTGCGGTGGATATCGTAAAGAAATCGTTTGTATTTTTTGTGTCTAGAAGAAGTTTATACGGTCGTTAGGACCTCAACAGCTTCGGTGGCTAGCCCGGACTAGTGATCGCTTAAGCTCTTCTGGAGCTTCAGAGCTTTACTAATACTAGTAAGTTTGACCCAAGCTTCCGTGGTCTGAAGAGGTATAAAGCATGAAGGAGGTCGCTGGTTCTCTATTACTATGGAATATAGGGCGAAGTTTCTGTCTAATGGATTATTTGATAGTAGGGTCGATAGTAGAGTCGAGGGTAAATCTAATGAGTATTTGATGCAAATACTAATACAAATATTAATAGAAGAATTAATAGAAGAATTAATGAAAAACTTGTTATAGATTAAAACGTGTCCAAATCGCACGTGTATGTTTATGCAGGGTTGCGCAGGGGTGGAAGAGTCGGGACTCCAAATCAGGGGTTCTTGCCGAAGCTCCCATCCAATCCAGGGTGAATTGCTTTACTTCTATCTTGCTCGCATTAATTCGAACATTTCATACTCAAAAGCTTAATCGGCGCGGTACGTTATTAATACTTCTTTAGTTAACCTCTTTTTCCCCTCTCCCTTTAATCTAATATATCTATCTATTATATATTATATTTCTTTCTCTTATATGGATATTCAAGTTAGGGTCTTCTATATAAGCTACTCTCAAAGATAGAAACGTCCTACCGAGTAGTTAGGGCCGTAATATGGCGGCTACTAATACTTAGCTCCAAATTATTATCTCTCTCTATATTGTCTATATAATGAACTAATTAAGTCATCTAACATTATTTAGTGGCTAATGTATGCCTCTAGCCGGTTCGGGGATGAGAATACTATACACGAGCTAGTGCTCCGTATTAATGTCTTACTTCCCCTATATTACTATATGAAGAATCGGCGAAGCTATCTTAATTATCTAAGGTACTAATATATTATACTCTAATCGTGGAGTGCTATAGCGGTTCATTAAGGGGTGAAGGAATTAGCTTCCTTAATCGAAAGTGCGGCGTTGGTCGCATATTAACGAACCTCTATACGGGCGATGATATGAAGACTAATAAAGATATAAGGGTATAGCTCCCCTCTATAGTTTTTAGTCACCTTTTATATTCCCGGATATCTAGTAATACATAAAGGTACGGATCCTCTCTAAAGATTTAATTATCGCCTTCCGTGTTCCTAATATCTAGTACTTTAAGTATCTTTTCGAATCTTCCTAATCTATATATATCTTTACTAGTCTATATATAAACTATTATCCACACGTTAACAATAGCTTCGGAGATGACCGACCCCCTAATGGGCTAGCAAAGTAGCCCGGATTAGTTATTATCCGAGTCAAAGTCGTCCGAAGGTAATAGTAATCCTAGAGAAACCTAGTCTAACCTATCTACTACCGAGATTCTTGAGACCACCGTCGATGGATTGGATTAGCTTATAGACCCGGCTACGAACGACTATCTTGAGAAAGTAACCTAGGTAAAGGCTATCTATAGTATATCTATATTCTCCTTATTTGGTAGCTAACTTCAGGTTAGGGGCTATTAAAGGAGAGGCGTAGTAGTAGGAGAGTGGGAATAGCCCTAGAGTGAGATAAGTACCTAGTTAGGCTAGATTATTAATATAGGATCTTGGTTTTTAGTATTTCTGGTTTAGTTCAAATATCCTTTCAAATTGTGGATAATTCAAGCCCTAATTGAGTATGACATAAACTCGTATTTTCATTTACATGTATAAAACCTATAGATTAGCCTATGATACTAAAAATGTTTCTAAAACACGTGTAACTTTAACCTCCTAAGGAATTAACGCAAAGCAAAGTAAGCTACCTTTAATGTATTATCTTTATAGACAGAACGTGTAAAAGTCTTTAATACGAGATTCTCCTAGCCGGTTTATCTAAGGGTTAAGGGACTCGGCTTCCTTATTAAGCGTCTAATGTTAGTAGCTTCCTCTAAGGATATCCTGAGTTCTAACTATTAATCTCTACTCTATATGTGTTCCCCGGAATAGCTATCTATATCATGTAAGTATAGGACTGCCGCTTCACCCAAGAGGTGGAATTAGCTTCCTTGATTAACCAGTAAAGACTAGGATTCTTCTATACCCGGTCAATGCTCTATTAAAGTATACTTCCTCCCCCTATAGCCTATATGATTAAGGCGCTAACACATCATGCGGTAACCGTAGGCTGTAAGTGTATCCAAGGGTAGTCCGGCTTCCTTTATAGGGAGTGTAATATTATTATAGACGGATATATAAAGGTATAAATCTCCCCTAAAGTTTTTACTATTCTCCCTCCCTATTCCCTAGTATCTAGCTCTTTAGGCACCTTTCTGGAGCCTTCTCACTTATATATCTCCTATCTAATACGTATATTAAAGTATCGACATACCCTTCTCATTAATAATAGTTCTAATAGAGATATTCCAAGTTAGTCCCTTAGTGGCATAGCTAACTATACCGCCGAGTAGCCCAAATCTACCCTCATCTGAGCATATCGTTATATTAAATAATGCCTAGTAGTTCATTGAGATAGTTAAAGCTGTCGTGGCTATAGAGATTACTCCCATAACTCTTGCCTCGAAATACACCTGCCCTTATACGCCTCCTAAGAACCCTTTAGAGGCGACTTCAACTAATCTCTGTTCACTAACTCCTTACTATACGTCTCTAACGAACGAGTCATCTTTACAAGTTGTGACTATATAGTTTGCCTAATAATTCTTGGACGTTCTTAAGTCTCTTAGTACTAAGCAAGGGCCACCTCCTCCCGGGAAGCTGTCTAAGGCTACTAGCGACGCTCTAATTACTCGAGCTTCAAGGCTAGAGTTCTCTTCTGAAACTCTACTTGGGAATCCACTACCCTCGCCCGAAGTATCCGTTGTCGAGTATCTCGAGTAGCTTATCTCGAAGATCACTAAAGCAAAACTCTCGACCTGGGCTACGGAATCCGAGGATCCTAAACCCGTCGCCCCTAGAGATAATAAGCTAGAGGACATGGCAACTGAAGCTGCGAGGCTAGGCTTTAAGACTATAGATGAACTATATGTCCCCAAAATAGCGTGTAAGTCCTAGTTAACTAATAAGCTATACTTATTTAGTTAGGACGGGAGGGCTCACACGTATATGATTATGGAATCCCTGAAACTAGTAGGCTAGGTAACTAGACTAGACCTATACGTTTTTGTAGTTCGTCGCCGAGTTAGTTAGTATATTAATACTACCCTGTCTTCCCTTACTAAATATGAATCTCTAGATAAGAAGACTAAGGTAACGACTAGTTATATCGATATTAAATTAGAGCTTTTATGGGATATTTTAAGAGATATTCTAAAGGACGTCAGGGGGATTAGCCTAAATGAAAGTAAGCTTTCTATAAGTTATGTCCCGTGTCGTATATAGGATCACTACTTACTATAGATAAGATTGAGTAGAACCTCCTTTATACTACCCTTCCCGAGCTCGAGTTATACTAAAGCTAGAATGAACTCGCTCCTCTTAATTAAGAGGGAATATCGTATCTCGGATTACTTATAGACTACCTAAGAAGCGTATATATAGAGACGACCTAGAGTATACTATCTCTACTACCTACTAGTAATATCACATATAACCTGCTCTAGGCTCTCTTTAAGCCGAATACCTTAGTCTATATTACTTATTCTAGAATATATAAACCTCGATATATTAGATATAACTTTAGTAAGGAGAAGAATACTATAATAGGCACGAAATACTAGAGCCTTAACTATAGCTATCTAGATTTTAATAGCAAAGACCTTAGTTTATTCCCGATTAAGCTAAGGATTACCAAGTTCCGTGGGGTAAAGCATATTAATACCCTTAAGGCTTTCCCGCTCTAGTATTATATAGAGGTTATAACGGTTTAGGCTAACCTCCTTAAATATAGATAGAAGTTCATATCCCTAAGAGGTACTTACTATAGTTACTATAATAGTAGTGCCTTTTACGTGCGTAATAGACAACAAGTGGAAGTACGTATTAATAGTCGGATTATAGTTAATATAGCTTACTTTCGAAAGATAAATCTAAACTATTTCAGGCTAATGGTCCTAGATCTAGACTACGGATTTGACCTTTTAGCTTACTAGGATCCGCTTAACTACGACTCCTCTAATAAGGCTTCTAGTAAAGTATCTTCTAATAACGGCTCGATTATAATATCTTTTGACCTAGCTAGTGAAATATCTCTTACCGAACCCAAAGGTAGTGTCGTGGGTTAGGTAGAGACGATAGATGAACTCCTCCTTATTTACTATCTTATAGTACTAGGGTTTAGCCTTAAAGATAAGATATAGGGTAAGATTCTTCTCTCCTAGTAGCGAGAGGCGGTTAGGCTAATCTACTATATATAGTTAAATTTATAGTCGCCGATATCACATAGATCAAGTAGTCCTTGGCGCCTTTCGATAGCTTAACCCTACCCAATGAATAGAGAGAGACTATAATAGCTGTAATAGAGACTAAAACTAGTAGTGACCCAGATTACGAATTCAATGACTTCGTTAATAGGAAGGGGCGTAGCGTTATTATTCTTTTATAGTATAATACCCCGATTATTATCTTCTAATAAGTACTAACGTGTACTTTAAGTAACAAGCCTAGGGTGGGAAAGACCCTGACTATGGAGGCGATCGTGGAATATCGCCGGAAGTTAATATACTCGGTATATGGATATATCCTATATTCTACCTCTTCTAATATTTCTAGGTATCTACTAGAGACCTACTCACTAATATAAATTGGCTCGAGAGCTAGCTCTTTAAGATCTTCTAGCTTACGAGATATTAGGATATAATCCTACTACTCGATAAGGTAGATGTGTTTCTCGAGGAACGTGCCCCTAAGGATATAGTCCATAATAACGTCGTCTCGGTATTCCTCTATACGATAGAATATTACTAAGGTATTATACTCCTTATAATAAACCGTGTGACTAATTTCGATCTAGTAGCTCTTTCTAGAATCTATCTAAAGCTGAAATATAATGACCTAAAGAGCAATACGAAGAGTATAGTATAGAGGGGTTTCCTTAATTAGGTGTATACCTCCTACGGAGATCCAAGTATCTCTGCTAATAAATTAAAACGTTTAAGTAAAACATATCTCAATAGCCGAGAGGTAAGTCTACTTACTATAGACCTCGAAGGACATCACTAACCGAGGAAACAGATCAGGAATATAGTTGCTATAGCTTATAAAATAGCGATTAGGTAGAAGAGTATTATACTTTTCTTATACCTGAAATAGGCTATAGCCGCGAGTAAGGAGTTTCTGAGCGATTATAATAGCCTAGACTATATAAGTAGCGTTTTTCTCTAGTAGGGTAGGGAGAAGAAGAGATTATACTAGCCGGCTTTAATCCTTTCTTTCATTGACATATTTTGGCTATAATAGTGTTCTGATAGGAAGGGTATATATAGACTCACAAAAGTCTATTAGATTATAAATATGGGTCATCTTTCGTTCCTCTAGGTTTTAATTACTTTTGAGTAATAGGGTATATCATCTTAATATATAGTGAATCTAATAATATTTCTTTCCTTTATACCTATATTATAGTCTTAGTAATTTTCTGGCATTTCTCATATAGTTGGGATGAGGGAACTAGCTTGTCTCGTGAATACTATTGGAATATGTCTATTGATTAAGCTCTATATAGGGTCGTTTAGGGGAGGTGTTCTTAGCGATGTATGGGCTACTTATATAGGGGAGTAGCGGGCTGTGCCTTCTTAACTATTATAAATATCAGCCCTCCCCCTAGGTATTACTAGCTACCTTAGCCGTCTCCTTAACATTAGTTCAATATTTGCGCTCGGGTCTAGTTTGACCCCCTCTATTCCGCTATGTCGTACTAACCCCGTAACCGTACTCCTGCGACTAATACCAAGCCTACTTTATCAAGTGTAGCTTCGAGTACGACTCTCGAGCACGCCGAGCCCATGACCAATAGACCTACGCTCGGAATATGATCAGGGATAAGGAGGCCCAAGAGAGGCTTTAGTATAGTATTTGAAGAAGCTACTCGTAAGTTCTACTTATTACGGATAGGAACACTGAACTAATTAGTATTTAACTCGTCGAATTTGATCTCTGATAAGGAGCCTCGCTTGTAGAAAAGAAAGAAACGAAGGCTCTAGTCTAAAGATCTCCGTAGTGAAAACCTGTAGAAATCGATAGGAGAGAGCCTCGACCTTCTCTCCTAGGACTAGGATAACCACTAACGCATCACGACGATTATTATTAAGGAAATAGAAGCCTAGAATAGCAAGTCGTTGGAGCTCCTAGATAGCTAAATACGCGGGTTACTAGAGGAGCGCTTCAAAGACACCGAGAACCAAGTACGCACACTAGTTACTGAATTGGTTGAGGGTATGTGGGCGCAACGACGCCACGTGATTAGGATGAAGCACGTATTTAATAATATAGAGATGAGAAGGAGGGAATCTCCTTCTAGCGAATCGTGTAGTCTCTATATATAATAAACGACGGCTCTTTACTATTGGGAGCCTTTATTGAATACTCCAAACCCCTCTCTTTAGCTATATACGAGCTATATATCCATGATTATCCTCTGTCGTTGTCACTGACCCTCTATTAGTTTGGTGGCCGCTCTATATCCCAAGTAGGCAGAACGGTATAATGGTATTTAGCTAAGCTTATCTACTAACCCTACTTCAGCTCCTATAGTCAAAATAGACTTGGCTAAGTAGTCCTCGTGTGCCCAGGATAGATACCTACAACGGAGCGTCGTCACCTCTCCCCTAATCTCTTAACCTCGCAGGTAGATGTAGTACGATTCGGCGAGCATATCGTCATCGACATTCTTGCGGTGGACTGCGGTGTCAGATAATTGGGTAATATTATCGCGATAGTCTCTGCGCAATGCGCTAGTATCAAAGACGATCCCTTCTATCCTATAAATTCAATATCGAAGCGAACGGAATAACGGGAAAAGAAGGAGGCGAAGAATGAAGTTTGAGGTTCCTAGTAATTCAATATATGAATACGTAATGCTTGTGCTTTATTACGAGGTTAAGTACGGAAGCATAAGAGAATAAGGATTAAAGTCGTGGGAGCTTCCTACAATCCCTGATGAGCCGCCTTCCCAATTACCAAAGCCTCAGGCTTAGGAGGATCAATTTTGCTCAGGATAATTCATTTGCTTAGGAAAAGTATTTTTGGCGAGAACTAATAAAGATTTATTAATGGGTATATACTAATAGCCGGTGTACCTTTAATAGTTTACGATAAACTGTCGCCGAATTACTCTTCAATAGTCTGTGCGCCTTTGAACGTCTGTAGTAGGGTGACGATGTACTATCAATAGTCTGCGAGGAGTGAGTAGTCGTTGTGCTGGAAGGGAGGTTAAAGAGATCGATCTTGATTTATTAGATCGAGAGATTATGCAAGTGCGTGCGCTAAATTTGCAGTTCGGATGGACTATACCTATACGCTAGTGCGAGTTCATGTACGGAAGGTACTAGTATGGGTAGCACGAGAATCCAGGCTGGCACAAGAATTAAGGCTAGTGGAAGTACACGTGCGAGAACAGCTATACCTAGCGTGCACCGGGATTATATTTCTCTTACTCCGAGAGTTCCGCTTCTACCGACATCGTCCCTCGAATGCTATCACAATAATCCTTCTTCTATCATGTTCTTAATTACGTAAGCTGTTACTCTGATGTCTGGCAATAAAGCGAACTAAGTCATTGACCTCACCTGTGAAGAGCCGATTAAGATCAGTGATAATGAGTAGGGTCAAGAAGCTATTAACCTTATAGGCACGAGGATTCTAGTACGCTAGTCAAAGCTAAGGATATTGCTGACTTTGCGTAGGTGGTCTGTATCCTCGCGAAGATAAGGACACCTTAAAGCTCTAGGTAGTTGGTTAGTAGGTCCCCTCAGATCTATGTAGGGATTGCTGACGCCCTCAGGTATTCTATTTATACGACGAGCTCGAACTCCTCCTTAAGGCCTTCGAGGCAACTGTCCCTTCGGGTGGGGAGTATAAAGATATGATTAAAGGACCACGGGCCGAGCTATAGAGTTGGTTCTCATAATACTATTATAGGAGGGATGCTTGGCGAGTTAGCTAAAGCGCCTATAAGTAACAGGTTGGGGAATGTGGAATTATAGCGCTGTCATCTCTCTAGTACTATCTATAATGTCACAGTACTGGATGGATTATAGTCCGGGGTTAGTTGCAGTGTTGGAAAGCCCTATCGGTCATATTGGATGCTTGATAGCGCTAGCTCCTTTCTAACCGGCTTCTCTATGGCTTGAACTCGGCCCATCTCGACTCCACTGCTCCTCCCTTTCGGAAGCTTGATGACTTCCGACGGGTGATGGATAACAATATCGACGGGACTACCATATCAGAGGACAAGCATAGTGATCCTTGAAGCCAGAGTGCCTTGGCCTGCCCCTTGGCCACCGCCTAACTATATGAATCACGAGGATGTTGACCTATAGCAGGATGGAGAGCAATGGAGTAGAGCTCGAGGCGCTGCTGGACATTGAGATCATGCATGGTTCCTTCAACAGTGCTCGTATTTCTCCTTCCTTAATCTGGTCAGGATCCTGCGGGGCAACATCGTGAGGGGGTCACTGCAGTATCTCTATTGGTGTGGTATGCTGAACGCCGGCGACATGGTCTGATCTAAGACTACGCTAGCTGCTTAAGGGAATGGGGAGGGGGCTACAGTAGCTACTCTGAAGCCTGGCACATGCATACGCGGGGAGGTGAGGCACAAGCGGCAGGTTTAAAGTGGGTATAGCAGTGGAAGTCAGGCTCATTCTGGCACGTCAAGGCAGCCCGAATCTATCACCATTCAGGGCTTTGTCATATCAAGACGTCCAAGAGTTCGCCAAAGCTATCATAGACATGCAGATGACGTCTACTCATGCCCCGAAGTGTAGCTGCTCTCATACGCCTCCTGGATCTCTGTTCACCAACTCCATATCTTACTTTTCCGACAAAGCCTTCGCCGTGCATTTCGGCCGCCTAGAGGATCGAAATGCTCCTCGGATTCCGTGTCCTTTTCTGTTATAGGGTCTATATCCATGTTATCCGATAACGATAGGGGTGTCTGGTAACCTCAGCTGATTCGACCGGCATGATCGTGGACCAGAACTAATACTTCTGCCTCCTGATCATTGCAGGAAAGAGCGAATGATAGTACACAACCTCCTTTAGGGCGTCGTAGATAGCCTGGCATCATGTACCCTCGCATCAAGTAGCATCGTCTGCAGGGGGTTTGCGTGTGGGCATTGGATAGTCCCATCCCGTCCGCCTAACGGAACGTATCACGTCCGAGATGCCTCGAACAGCTGGGCCACAGCACATGTCTGATTCAGCCGGAGCAGGGCGATTCGGCATCTCGACAGCCCCACCGACGGAGAGCTCGAGTACTTAATGCCAGGCAACCCCCAGCGGCCATGCCTCAACCGCTCTCTTCAGTTCAAGCACGCCCTTTCACCTCGTACGAACATTTGCGATGGACGACTCATCTGCTGAATCTTGGTTAGATATCGCTCAGATAATAGACGTCTAGTAAGACTTATCAAGTCGCTCGTAGGACGAGATCGTCTAACCTGACAAGGCGATCGAAGATCCTGTATGCCTATTTAGACAATTTGTCTCTGCCGTAACTTTAGATGCTTTAAAGGATATCTAGCCTCGGTCCGAGGTGAGTTAAAGGATACTGTTCTGCTCCTTCGGAAAGCTAATTACTACTCATAGTTCTTAACCTTTGTGCGGGATTTATGCGTGAAGGCGCCGTCCATTACTTAATATCTCGTCTAAGAAATCCTTAAATACTCTATGGACGATTCTGAACCTTATATTTAAGGTAAAGGACTATCGAGAAGGAAGAAGAGAGATCTCACTTATCGGCCTCTAAAATCCTCCAAGGCGTAGGCGTATATCTCTAGAGACGGATATAGAGATTCGCACGAAGCTTCCGGCGGCAGCTCCCAAGTCGGTGACGACTCGGTCACGTGTAAACCTGGTCACGAAGGCATGACTATTAATCAAAGTAGCGATAGCTCTATAACAGAGAAACCCCTTCCAGATTACGAGGAAGACGTTCCAGAGACCGTCGCTGAAGAAATTCCTTAGGATAGAGTATAAGGCTAGTCTTCTGCCCACGGCTACTCCCTCCTATCCATAGGCAGCGAGTCAGCGGTCTACCGGCCGGTTACCACGTATAGCAGCGATAGCGGCAAGGTGAATCCCGCCGATAAGCTAACCGAGAATCGTGAGATTACCGTCCGCCCTCCCTTCCTAAGTAGGGCGGAATAGCGAGAGACGGCCCTGCCGGAGATTAACAGAAATATATCTAATGATTAAGCTATATTAGCTCCCTCCTTTCTACACGGGACAGAATAATAATAAACTACCCTACCGGGTCCTGCCCTATCTATACCCATAAGACGAATTAGTAGAGGATCTTAATCGCCTTTGTCTAATAATTAAATACTATATATAGCCCTATTTACGCCTATAGTAGGTAGAGAAGTTCTATTACCTCTAACCGAAGGTAACCGAACCGCTTCCCTACTAGATAAGGTAGGGATAACCTTACTAGAGAGGACTCTATTACTACCGCTAACAATGAAATAGTAATAGGCGAGCGTATGCGATACTACTTCCATATAGGCATAATAAGTCGATAGAGAAAAACCGCTTCCTTAAGATAACTAAGCTATGCTCCCTTCTCTACCCAAAGACATATCTACTTTAACTAATATAGTCACTAGAGTAGTTCATATTATTTACGAGATGAGTAGGCGCTAGGAAGTACTAGCGGAGGTCTACTTAAGGATCCTTAGTATATTATAACCTAGTATTAGTGGAATACTAGCTATAACTACTATGGCGGAGTAGCTAGGTTCTATATAGATCGCAAGTAGCCTAGTGACTTAGTTAGCCTCTATATGGATTAATATACTAGAAGTAAGCTATACTCGTTCTAAAGAAGTAACTATCCTTAATATAATAGAGTAGATAGGCGCCTTAGAGTAGTACGACGCCGAGCTTAAATAAGCTAAGAAGGCGCTACCTTATACGAAATGAGGGACGCCTAGAAAATGTCTTACTATAGTAGTTCTAGATAAATACCTAAAGGTAGTATATGATACTATAGCTATAGAGAGCCCTAGAAAACTCGCCTTAGAGGGTAATGAAGATTACCCTTTATTAGTAAATTCGGCTAGAATTCAAGGGAGGATTTTTGATACGAGGAGGAAGAGGCTACTTAATATTCTCTATAGAGGACGAATGCTACGTAACCTAATCCAAATAACTTACCTAGGGATTCTCTTTAATCCGGATATATGATATATCCTATAATATATATATCCTAATAATTATTAACTTTAACTATATTACCTAGGAGCTATATAAAAGGGAGCAAAGAAAATATTAATAAGGTAACTATACTCTTCTAGGTAGATCTATAAAAGATAGAATTACTCTCTATCCTTAACGAGTAGGTAGAGCTATTAGCTAAGGAAGAGTGACTAGACCTCTCGTGCTTCTTTGACTTACTTAAATCACGTGCTATTACACTATTAGAAGAGGTCTTAAGCCTATAGACTAAGTATGGCTTCGAGAGAGTAAGTAGCTACTTGGTTTAGGTATTAGATATATACGCTAATATAATAATAGGAACCTATTCTATAAGGCTACTTGGATACTACTATCGCCCGAGTTATTAAAGGGATTGGGCACGTTTTCGGTAAAAGTATGCTTGGTGATAATAATTCTATTATAGTAAATAGTACTATTAAACTTTTATATAGTATATTCGATAAGCTCTACTCTAGGGAATAGCTCTATTTTTCAGATATTATAGCTACTCTAGAGATAACTAATAAGCTAGTATTTGTGAGACTTAGTCTTAGTGTCCTACTCTATAAGAAAGATATAAATAGTGAGGTCACGCCTATCTCGAACCCTCTCCGTCGCTAGAGAAAGTAGATTAACTACTATAAGTATAAAGATAGGAATGATCTCGAGGAGCTATAGGTATATATTTACCCGCTAAATATTAATATTAACTACTTTATACTACTCGAGATTAATAAATAAATAAAGATAATATATTACTATAATTTAATAGTAAGCTATAGGATTATTTATCGTAAAACAAAATCTACCCTAGTAAGACGAGTAATAGAGGTAAGTGGATTTGGATAGACTATTTAAAGGCGGTACTAATCTACTATAAGAG
This sequence comes from Hyaloscypha finlandica, assembly GCA_021399475.1. Classification (NCBI taxonomy): domain Eukaryota; kingdom Fungi; phylum Ascomycota; class Leotiomycetes; order Helotiales; family Hyaloscyphaceae; genus Hyaloscypha; species Hyaloscypha finlandica. Next base: position 77,234 of record JAJTUR010000135.1, read on the forward strand.
GAGTTTAAGTACTTAAGTTTCGGATATACTAAGGTAGTAAGTATATAGCCTAATACGCCGCTATATACTAATCTAGTGGCTAGCCTACTCCCTAGTAGAGAGATGAATAGAGTTATGGCTTAATGATTATATATAACGCTAAGCGATAAATGATTAGACTCCTAGTTAGTAGTTAGGACGATGAGGTAGATCTAGACTAGGTAATAAAGGAGGTAGTCGGGGATTATTAGACGTTCCTTGAGGATAATACTCTTTAGCTAAGTCCCTTTTCTAAGAAATATAAGAGGATAGCTAAGGGCCTTCCGAATAATATTAAGCTAAGTCATAGTTCCAAAAGACTTAGAGAGGTTACTAAGGGTTCCTATATAGTCCCTTAGGATAAAGGCTCTTCTAAATTATCCGGCTATAATAGTTAGGGTTAATATTCATTAGCGATAATATTATAGGATTATATAGTTTAATCTTTAAATAAATTTCTCGTAGAAACACGATTTAATTCCTAGTTAAAAAAGGGTAATACTTATATAACTTAACTATCCTTAGAAGGTAAGGCGTGGATTTCTATTTATAAATAGGTAAATAGGAAAATTTCAAACTAGTGCCCTTTATCCTAAATAAGCCAATTTTATAGATAAGGTTAGGTACTATTTCTAGATAAGGCTAAATGCCTACTATTTATAGAGGTTAATAACTTCTATATAAATACGGCTTCTCGTAGAGTAGCTAGAAGAGGATTTTAGAGCAAAAGTCTAGAATATTCTCCCTTTATCCTTTTCTGGATCTTGGGTAATATGTCTAGAGAGATTATAGACCTACCTGCCTTCCTTATCTAATTCTATAAGACGTGTTATATATTATTCTTCTATCTATATTCGAAGCGGATTAATTAAGGGGGAGGCTTCTTTAGACCTAAGTAGTTAGCTATATGTGCGAATAGAGATAGTAGGGCTCACTTCTTGGCGTGTTATAGCTTTGACTTATAGCTAGATTACTATTATATAGCCTAGCAGCTATCTAGTATAGATATAGGTAAAGGACTTAGCTATAGGGTTTATAATATATAATATAGGGGGTTCGGGACCTATAAGTACAGACTACTTACTACTATAAAATAATAGTTAATTCAGTCCTGTTCACTAGATTTTTATGTTATATGTAATACTATAGCTTAAAGTTATAGGATATATCATATTATAATTATTAACTTATAAGTATTTATACATAAATGTATAATTAATTAGGCTAACTATACTAAAAACCCCACTACATCTATATATAAAGGTATTAAATTATACTAATTTAGTGCCAGAAGCGTATGGTTATGTAACTTTATAGAACCGGCTAGCTATAAAAAACGCCTAGATTAGCGGTAAGACTCAATGAGGAGTCTCATTCACTAACCCGGGTGGACTGGCCTATTACTAGGTCACGGCATTATATTTACGACCTCTCCTTACGTATAGTAATTAAAGATTACTTAGCTAGAGTAGGTTACTAAGGGGGCCGGGGTTATAGGAGAGCCAAACTACACTATTTATTATTTGAGGACTAACTAAAGAACTCGAATATCTTTAATAGGCTAGTATAGACGCCGAAATGTCACCTAAAGGGGGAGTAATAAGGCTAACTAGATATTTATAGACTAATATTTATTAGAGGGAATTACTATACTTCTAATTTCTTCCCTAAGGCGAGAGCCTATTAAAATAGTCTCGAAGAACTAATTTAAGTAATACTTAAAAGAGTACTGAACCGACTCGTAAATAGGGGAGTTCCCCTAGAGTATAATAACTCTACGGGGAATAAATAAAGTTTAATCCCATAAGCCCATAATTTGAAAGTATAGCGCTACTTATACTTTAATCCCATAAGCCTATAATTTAAAAGTACGACACTACTCGTACTTTAATTTAATAAGCCCATAATTATCTATATACGGAATCACTTATATATAAAGTAGAGATCCTTTCAGTAATAGAGCTTACTTAGATCCCTTTACTAAGCCTACCCGCGACCCCTCGGAAGTCGGACTATTATACTCTCCTATTAATACTAAGTCTTTATAAGGGTATAATATCCTTCTACTAAGGTGGATAGAGTAGCTAATAAGCTACGAGGCTATTAACTAAGACTTATTAACCGGAATAGCGCTTAAGTAGAAAGGAAGGATTATAGACTAGCCCCTATAACTATATACCTATACGTTTTACTACTCTATAGTATAGTTGTATTTAATAGAGACTAGTAATTCAATAAGCTATAACTATAAGAGTTATAGATAAGGGACACGGGTTTCAAGTATTATAGTCTACCTTAAAAGGCCCTTACTTATCCTATATATCTAAAGAGTAAATTAATAGGAAATAGGACTATATAGCTACCTAAGAGATACTATAATCTAGCTTTAATAGTATCTACTATCCTTTTATACCTAACTTAATAGGAATTAGGAATGCCTCGGAATTTTGGAACGTAATAATGACTTTATATAGACTTAGGGTAGCGGTTTTCTCTATAGAGAGAGAATATACCAGGTCACCTATGCTATATTAATTTAATATATAGGTGAGACTCGTAGTAGATATTATAGTAAGGGCTTAAATACTTAAGGTAAATACTAGTTAAGACCTATACCTAATAGTAAAAAGCCTTATACCCTAGGAAAGCCTATAATGAAAAGGAATTAAAGTATAGAAAGTAAAGAGTAAAATAAAAATACCTGGGTATTAGATAAGAGGAAAGCTTAACTATAGGTTATAAGGACATAGGAAAAGAACTCAAATAAAAGTAATAACTAGGCATATATATACTAGGGCTTGTCGTAGTTAGAAGAGGGGTTATTAAAATCGAGGACTAGGGCGAACTAATAGATTAAGTTAGCTTATATTCCGCAAAAGCGGGTAGGGAGATATTAGAATAGCCCGATAGCGAAGAGTATTAAAGGTATTAAAGTAGGATAAAGGAGAGGTTATTAAAGTCGAATAGAGGGTAGAACTAAGAGACCAAGTAAGTATAAGGTTATTTAATAGGAAGTGGGGAGTTATAGTATTAAAGAAGAGGAGGGGCTATTAACGTTAATTTGAGGATAGGGACTAAGAGATTAAATAAGTATATAGTTATCTATAGAATAGAAATACTCTCTAATTTGCCCGAAAGCACCTAGAGTTATAGTAACGAAGTTATCGAAGATTAGTAAGGAATCGTTATATAAGATCTAATAGTAGTTAGCCTCTTTTAAGATATTCGAGAAGGGGTACTCCTATAATGCCCAAAGGCATAAGTGTTAGGATATATCCGAAGATATATCTTAGTCCTAAGTATCTATAATATTTAGCCTTCTAAGGAGTAAGTATAGTTAAGACTTATAAGATATAAAGTATTCTAGATAAAGGTGACCCGGAAGTAGTAGTTAGGTGCTAGCTCTTGAAATTATTATAGAACTCGAGTTCAAAAGAGGAAGGGATTTAACCGGGCTATTCGTTGTATTAAACTACTAGAAAGGCTCGCGTGATGGATCTGCGAAGAGGCTATAGACCTTTAATATCTCCTAATACTTATTAAGGAGATTAATGAGGTCTAGCTAGGAAATAGGCTAGTAACTATCTCTAAGGAGGCACGCTTGCCTCTCTTCGCTTAGTACGCTCCTAGAGCTTCTTATACTTCTCGTAGTTATAGTACTAGTAAATGGGGATATCCGGGTTAGCTTTAGAGTAGGAACCCTAGTTATCTAAAGGAGGGCTAGACCTATAACTAATGCTCCCCGTTGAGCCTAGTAACGGGTCTAAGATCTTATCTAGGTCGTGGTTTAACGACATTAATACGTTTCCTAGGCTGTAGTCACTATTCTATATAAAGGCGTGCTTCCGAGAGTTATCTCTATTAGGGCTACTAGGACCTATAACTACTTGGGGATTAATGTTATTATTATTATCCTAGGGTATCCTTAAAGACATTCTAGTCTTAGGTATTAGTTATTATATTATTGTATTATCGTGGTTATCCTTAGTATCGTGATTATCTTTAATATCATTATTTGTCTGGGTTAGTGCTATATAGTGTAAGGGTTCGAGTTAAGGTATATATTAGTTCTAGAATAAGATATAGCGCGAGGAGTAAAAGAAGAATAACGTAGGGAGCTATCCTTAAATAGATAACCCTATAAAATAATTCCCAATGAAATAATTCTTCCCTAGTAAATAAATCCTCCTAAGCAAATAAATCCTCCTAATTAAATAATTCCTCCTAATATTATCCTGTTACTATCTTAATCTAACTTAGGGTAGTAAGGATTATCGGTTTTCTTCCCCTTTTTATTCTCCCCTCCTATAATTTTATATACTATTTAGTAGCATTTACTAATTAACGGGCGCTCTGCGCCGATTTAGCCTCATATTTAGGGCCGCCCTTCCGAGAGACGTGATTACTAATTTAAACCTATATTAACGAATATTCCCTCTACCGACGAGTTCTAATATTCTCGCTACCCTTCCCTTCCATCACTCCCCCTAGACCTCCTCTCTATTAATACCTTATAGAAGATATAGTTAAGTTATTCGCGGGAAGTATAGAGAGTATAGAGGAGATAATAGGGCTATTTCTTAACTAATAAGGAGTAGATATATAGGATTACCTAGAGCCTTATACGGTACTAATATTAGGAAGACGACGTTAATTAGGATATAAATATAGTAGTAGTAGGAGATAGAACCCTACTATATTAGAGGATAGATATGCTTAGAAAGAGCGTAATAGAGAGGTAAATATAGAAACGGGGAAAGAGCTTATCTAAGGGTAGATGCCGCTAGGTAATATATATAGAGATAGCTACTAATACTTAGTATAAACAGAGAAATAGTTTATAGGAAGGCTTACGGAAAAGAGGTATGAGAGTAGAAGGAGTAGAGTAATTAATGACCCTACCTTACGTAAAGTTAGTTCGGAAGGACGGGAGGAATATAAAGGACGTACTATGAGGCCAGAAAGGTTCTGGGGAAGGTCTAAGGGAAAAGAAGCTCTAGAAAAGACTACTATAAGTACGTGAAAGAGGATTAGCGTAAATGATATTAGACCCGCCGAATAATGAACTTGCTGGTATATTCTTAGAGATACGCTAAGTAGGTCCGCGAGGAAGCTGAGGTAAGGCCCAGCAAATAATGGGATCGTGTTAATTAGGGAGAGGGTACTAGCTCGAAGACCAGCCTCTGAGATTATAGAGACCCGGAAGCTGAAGTAGAAGACATTCGCTATGAGGTAGATTAGCTAAATAAGCCCGTCGGCTGGACTCCATGGACCTAGAAAATGATGGCGATAAATAAGATACGGGAAGGTTAAATGCTTTAAAGTGAAAAGCGAGATATGCCCTATAAGTGGGGTGATGTGTGGGAGCAGGTTAACAAGGATGAATATGAAGAAAACACGTTAAATCGTGCTATATTCCTAGATAAGCAAATCCTGCTTATGAAAAGAAAGCTCTTAGCTTCTTATTCCCGGCCTAATAATCGAGAGTTTAGAGCAAGGGGCGAATCGACTTGTAAAATGCTAGTTATTATAGAGGGAGAGTAATCGATTTCAAAGCAGAAAAGATTTCAAAGCACGAAAGATTTCAAAGCAAAAAAGATTTCAAAGCAAAAAAGAATTTATTAAAGAGTATATAATAAGGTTTAATTATAATGGAGGTAGGCGGGGAGGAGATTATCATTTCTCCTCCCAGAGCCGCACTGTCCTATCGCCAGCGCCCGAGGCCACAAGCGTGCCGTCTGGCGAGAAGGCGACGCACAGAACGGAGTCGGTATAGCCCTCGAGCGTACGGCGCGCCGCTCCTGTGGCCGGGTCCCAGAGCCGCACCGTCTCGTCGTCAGCGCCCGAGGCCACGAGCTTGCCGTCCGGCGAGAACACGTGTTTGTCAGGAAATTTGGTCTTTGATTACCCTAAGATGCTGGCTCTCTTCTTTCCCTCTCTGGGATTGCTAGTAGTCGACGAATTAAATAGACTATTAATAGCCTTACTAGATCTTGGTTCCGCCGTGGGTTGTGTTTCTCGATTAAAAGAAGCGAAGGGCGTCTTCTTAGTCAGCGTTATTAACTGAGGTTAGCTACTCTGAGACGTAGTTTATGAAGCTAAGTCTTGTGTATATATATACGCGGAGCGGGTTGGATATGGACCAATAGTTATGTTATTAGATAGGGGTGAAATTTTGGGAACTAATAAGGGCGGTAAATACTATTTGCGAGAAGCTGGACGGTAATGATAGGTTAGATTAGAGTCTAGCGTATAAAGCTATATTATAGTTAATCTTAGAGGAAGTTGGATTCGAAAGTCCTGAATTCTCCTCAAGGGGTAGTTCACTAGATATTACCTTAGGAGGCATTCTCTCGATATTAGAGCTAGAGTATAGTAAATTAGCAAAACTAGTTATATCTAATAAGAGTTAAAGATATACCGGAAAGTATCTACTTATAATTAAGGGCTTCGGTTATAGAAGGTCTTATACCTGGATTTGCTACTAGAAGTTGTCGAAGAAACTTTACTCCCTTACTCTTAATCCTATTATTAAATAGAGAATCGTAAGGAAATAAAGATTTATCCTCGTAATACTTTATTAATAAGGTGCTTCGGGGAAAGGGGACTACCCCTATAATAAGATAATAAATAATGTAACTAGTAGACTATATATTAACGGCATCTATATAAGCCGACCTTACCTTATACGGATTTAGAAAGTCGAGAATTTCGGGGGCCATATATGATTAAGTTCTAGCCCGAGTATTATAGCTGGTAGTATTCGTTAATCTCTTGCTTAGACCAAAGTCTACTAACTTTACCTACTACTAAGGCGGTCTATAAATAATAAGAATGTTCTATAAATTAATATCTGTTAGTATAAGTTCTAGAGAAAGTATTAGGTAAAAATACCTACGGCCCAAAAGTATTTGTTCGGCGATATCTCGAGCTTCGTTCTCTAGTATTTTCGCCGAATTTGCGACTACATTCTTGTAGAGATCCCCGAGAGGGATGTACTCCATAGCTAGAAAAATGTCATAGCCGTCCTATACCGTCAGCGATAGCCACGACCATTTCCAATATTCCCATGTGGCAGGCTTAACTTACCTTAGTTTTGGAAAACTCTAGTAGAGCCTTTAATTCCTTTTCATATTCGCTATTACTTAGTGTCACGCTCGTTATCGTAATCCTCTTCACGGCCCTCACTTGTCCATCTTCATGATTCCTTTCCAGGCGCACTTGTCCAAAGCTGCCGTGACCCAAGAATTGCTCCACCTTCCATACCCGGGTCTGGCGACTGCGTCTAACGTTTCGCACAGGATCAGACACATAGTAAACCTCCTCCACTCGATCTCTATAGACTGTCGCGGTTTACCACCTCTTCTATAATCTGGACATATGTTCCTTGTCGGTCAAGCAAATGTTTTATCTCCTCTTCGCCGCGTATTTTTCTCGTGGAGGGAATGTTCGTCGATGTAGGTCGCGTTTCTCGGAGGGGCAGCCCTAAATATGAGGTTAAATTCGGCGCAGAAACTCCCGTCGGCTGGCAGATGCTGCCAAATAGTGTATGCAAGATCGTAGGGAGAAAAAAGAGAAGTAAAACCGAAAGATTCTCACTAGCCTCGGTTAGGTTAGGATAGTAATAGGATGATGAGAACGCTGATAGTGGAAATATTTGACTGTGGACAAGGATGGGCGGGGGAAATTCAGAGTTTAGTGTGGAGGCGCTGCCTGTGCCTGGCTAGTGTAGGGACGGGAGGGCGAAAAGTGCGAATCGCTTAATAGTCGGACTTAATAGTCGGACTTAACGTCGCGCTAAAGGGGCCCTTCCCTTTAGTCGGGGAAAGCGAGTTGTCCCGGGAAAGCGAGTTATCCCGCACTAATCGCGAAAATTGTAAATTTCTATAGAACACCTATAGTAAAAATTAATCTATTTAATCACTACTAGACTAAATTACCCTTAAAATCAGGCGAATTCAATAGCAATGGCTCGTCTAAGTAACCTCCCTAAAAACACACTTCTCCGCGATATACTAGAGAGGGACAAGCTTCGTAAGGCTATTTAGTTCCTTAAGGCGAACCTAGAAGAGACTCCTACTACTACGGCACGCGCGTGTTATATACGAAATGAGGATATAGTAAAGAAGGCCTAGTAGAGAGAGAGGAAGAAGATAAGAAGTAGAAGGGTATAATAGGGAAGGTAGAATAAGATCCTATACCCTAATTAATATATGGTATTAATTTAGTATATAGTATTACACGCGATTAATAAAGGGAAAGGAGCTATAAAGCAGATAATATATAACTATATAATATAGATATAAATAGAGGATAATAAGATAGCCCCCTCCTAGAAGTAGTTCTCCTAGTAACTAAAGAGTACTCTAGAGCTCTATATAATTAAGACGAAGCCTATTATAAGCTATTATATTAATCTCTATACTAAATAAAGCCTCCGCGAGTAGTTTAAGACTCAATATTAACTAGTACTTAAGGAAACTAGTATATGCTATAGCGATTAGATATATAATATAGATAAAAAGAGGGCACGAGTATATATACTAGCTAGGGAGGAAGTAGTAGTCTTAATTAGAATTAAGGAAATATATATGGGAATACCTAAAAATCGCATATCCCTTATAATAATTAAGTCTATATCTATAAATAGTAAGGTAATTCTACTAGTAGTAATTATCCCTAGAGTTATAATTATAGTCTCTTAGTTCCACGAAAATATAACTAGTTATGAGGTTATTATAGTCTCTCTTACTAGATATACAAATAAGGGTATTTATATATTATAGCTAGACTATTTTATCAAGTATAATAACTATAGCCCTAATTAGGAATAGCGTATCCTATTAATCGACGGAGTAACCTACTACTAAGCTAACGATTTTGTCCTAAAAGCTACCTATAATAAGATATAAATCGTTTAATTCCCCTCTCATTAGACTCACCTTCTTTAACCATATGATATAGGTGTCTTTAGGGAGTAGAAATACTACTAATAGGTTAATATTATAAATACGATTCGCTCCTACGAACCGGAATATAATATCTAGTACTTCTTCCGTGATCTCCCTAGACTATAGGAGAAGACATTCACGGTTTAAATAATTAAATACACTTTCTAGAATACTAGAATCTGGCCTGTGAGCTTTAAAGTAGTATAGAGGAAGCTTAAGGAATATAGTAAAAAGTAATAGAAAGACACTAGCCTAGAATTCCTAGAGTTTAGTTCTAGTTCTAATTCTGATTCTAATACTAAACTAGGTATAGTACTTCCTCTACCTCTACCTACTCTAATTCACGATTTAGAAGAGACCTACTAATTACCTACCCTCCCGAAACCTCCTTCCTTATATAACGAATATATTCTATAGCTCGATAATCTCGATAATAAGATACTAGAAGCTCTAAGCTCTTCCCCTCGTAAAGAGTATACGATTATAATTAAGGCTACTAAGAACTAACTTATACTTGGAAGTTTATATAATATAGATATATAAATTACTCGTATAGTATAAGTTAAATGATATAAGGCTAAGGTACACATATGGCTTAGTTTCTAAAGGAGAGGGTAGTTAAATGCCTCTAATACTCTAGAAAAGAAGAAGATGAAAGTGAGGCGTATAGCTGAGGAGGAGCTAAAGAAGGCTAAATAATAGCTTATAAAGGCCGAATTAGCTAAGAGGGAGGCTCTTAAAAGAGTAGGAATCGCTATATAAGCTATAGAGAGAAAGAGGAAGAGGATATTAAAGGATATAGAGGTATAAGTAAAGAAGTAAGTCCTTGGAATTAATATAATTATACCCCCTAAGCTCCTAATACTAATTCGTGATCCTTAGAATAAACCTATGGAAAATGAGCTAGAAGCTATATGAATAAAGCACTAGTCCCTCTATAATAAGGTAGCTAAGGAGTAAGCTAAATTCAATTATATATAAGCTAAAGACCCTATACTCTTTATAGATATACCTATTAATCTAGAGGTACTCGTATCTAAATAAGCTCACTAAATAAAGGGGAATCCTCTTAGTTAATTATATATACGAGCGGTATTAGAGGAATCTAAGGGATTAGATCAGGGGATAAGAGGCTTAAGAGGGGGTATAAATAGAGGGGTAGGTATAGAGGAAGTAGTTCTATATTCTTTACTACCTAGATTAGTAATATTAACTAATTCTATAGCTTAGAATACAGATTTTGTAGCATTAGAATAATAGGAGTTTATATCCTTAATTATATATTATTTAAGGGTTATTTGTGTTATATAGTACAAAATTAGTGTCTGCGATTATATAGTAATTATAGTGTGGTGCGGGATAACTCGCTTTCCCGGGACAACTCGCTTTCCCTGACTAAAGAGAAGGGCCCTTTAGCGTGACGTTAAGTCCGACTATTAACGTCGCGCTAAAGGGGCCCTTCCCTTTAGTTAGGGAAAGCAAGTTGTCCCGGGAAAGTAAGATGTCCCGTACTATACTAAAATTACTATATAATTACAGATACTAATTTTGTACTATATAACGCAAATAACCCTTAAATAATATATAATTAAGGATATAAACTCCTATTATTCTAATACTACAAAATCTGTATTTTGAGCTATAGAATTAGTTAAGATTACTAATCTAGGTAGTAAAGAATATAGATTTACCCCCTCCCTACCTACCCCTCTATTTATAGCCCCTCTTAACCCTCTAACCTCCTAATCTAATCCCTTAGAATCCTCTAATACTGCCCGTATATATAATTAACTAAGAGGGTTCCCCTTTATTTAATGAGCTTATTTGAATATAAGTACCTCTAGATTAATAGGTATATCTATAAAGATTACGGGGTCTTTGGCTTATATATAATTAAATTCAGCTTACTCCTTAGTTACCTTATTATAAAGGGACTAGTATTTAATTCGTATAGCTTCTAGCTCGTTTTCCGTAGGTTTATTCTAAGGATCGCGAATCGGTATTAGGAGCTTAGGGGGGATTATATTAATTCCAAGGACTTGCTTCTTCACTTATGCCTCTATATCCTTTAATATCCTCTTCCTCTCTCTCTCTATAGCTCGTATAGCGATTCCTACTCTTTTAATAGCTTCCCTCTTAGTTAATTTAGCCTTTGTAAGCTATCGTTTAGCCTTCTTTAGCTCCTCCTCAGCTATACGCCTCACTTTCGTCTTCTTCTTTTCTAGAGTATTAAAGGCATTTAATTACCCTCCCCTTTAGAAACTAAGCCGTGTATATACCTTAGCCTTATACCGTTTAACTTACGCTATATAAGTAATCTATATATCTATCTCGTGTAAACTTCTAAGTATAAGGTAGTTCTTAGTAGCCTTAATCGTAATCATATATTCTTTATGAGGGGAGGAGCTTAGAGCTTCTAGGATCTTATTATCGAGGTTATTGAGCCGTAGAACGTATTTATTATATAAGGAAGGAGGTTTTGGAAGGGTAAGTAATTAGTATATCTCCTCTAGATCGTGAATTAGAGCAAGTAGAGGACGTTCTATATCTAATTCAGTATCTGATTTAGAACTAAACTCTAGGAATTCTAGGCTAGTGTCTTTCTATTACTTTTTACTATACTCTTTAAGCTTCCTCTGTACTACTTTAAAGCTTATAGGCTAGATTCTAGTATTCTAGAAAGCGTGCTTAATTATTTAAACCGTGAACGTCTTCTCCCGTATTCTAGGGAGATTACGGAAGAAGTACTAAACGTTATATTCCGGCTTATAGGAGCGAATCGTATTTATAATATTGACTTATTAATAGTGTTTCTATTCCCTGAAAACACCTATATTATATAGTTAAAGTAAGTGAGTCTAGTGAGAGGGGAATTAAATAATCTATATCTTATTATATATAGCTTTTAGGACAAAATCATCCGCTTAGTAGTAGGTTACTCCGTCGATTAATAGGATACGCTATTCCTAATTAGGGCTATAGTTATTATACTTAATAAAATAGTCTAGCTATACTATATAAATACCCTCATTTGTATATCTAGTAAGAGAGACTATAATAACCTCATAACCGGTTATATTTTCGTGAAACTAGGAAACTATAATTATAACTCTAGGGACGATTACTACTAGTAGAATCGCCTTGCTATTTATAGATATAGACTTAATTATTATAAGGGATATGCGATTTTTAGGTATTCCCGTATATATCTCCTTAATTCTAATTAAGACTACTACTTCCTCCCTAGCTAGTATATATACTCGTGCCCCTTTTTATTTATATTATATATCTAATCGCTATAGTATATACTAGTTTCCTTAAGTACCGGTTAATATTAAGTCTTAAACTATTCGCAGAGGCTTTATTTGGTATAGAGATTAATACGATAGCTCGTAATAGGCTTCGTCTTAATCGTATAGAGCTCTAGAGTACTCTTTAGCTACTAAGAGAACCACTTCTAGGAGAGAGCTATCTTATTATCCTCTATTTATATCTATATTATATAGTTATATATTATCTACTTTATAGCTCCTTTCCCTCTATTAATTATATATGATACTATGTACTAAATTAATACTATATATTAATTAGGATATAGGATCTTATTATACCCCCCCTATTAACTACCTACTATCCCTATCTTCTTCCTCTCTCTCTATTATGCTTTCCTTACTATATCCTCATTTCGTACGTAATACGCACGCGTGGTAGTCGTAGGAGTCTCTTCTAGGTTAGCCTTAAGGAACTAAATAGCTTCACAAAGCTTATCCCTCTCTAGTATATCGCGGAGAAGTATATTTTTAGGGAGGTTACTTAGGCGGCCTATCGCTATTGAATTAGGCTAATTTTGAGGGTAATATAGTCTAGTAGTAATTAAATTAATTAATTTTTACTATAGGTATTCTATATAAATTTACAATTTTCGTGATTAGTACGGGATATCTTGCTTTCCCGGGACAACTTGCTTTCCCTGACTAAAGGGAAGGGCCCCTTTAGCGTGACGTTAAGTCCGACTATTAATTCGATTCGCACTTTTTTATCCATCTCTCGAAATTCATATATAAGCTATTAACTATCCTTTATCCGCCGTACTAACTATAAATAGAAGATGATTTAAAAGAAGATAAGTTTCAAGTAATGAGATGCCGCCTATTAATTTAGAGCTTAAATTAGACTTATACTTAGACGTGGACAAGGTTAAAAATCGTTCCTTTCTCTAATCTATTTCTTCTATAGTACTTCTAATATCCTATTAGGTAGTTAATTATCTGTTTTACTATGTCGAAATTAACCCTACTACTTATAAGAAAGTTATAGTAGCTATTTAAAAGATCCTATAGCTGAACTTACTAACTCCTGCCTCTATACCACGTAATGCCTCTACGCTTAGTGAATAGGCTCCTACCCCTCTACTCTCTTAGTATATCACATAAGACGAAGAGCCTAATACTAGCGGCTAGGCTAATTATCGCGAGAATAGTATTATTGACCCTTATAATTAAAGCCCACTAGACGTTCGTGATTAGTACGAGAACCCCGTCGACCCTCACGATTAAATCCTACTAGTCGTTATATAAGAGCCTAGTTATAGAGGTTAACCTTTAAACGAAAGATATATTGAGGATATAGATAACTCTAGAGATAAGTAGACGTGTGACGATTCTTAGTATTCGGTGAACCTTAATATTTGGTCTCTATCTAATTATAATAATAATATAGGTAGTTAGGATACCCCTCAAGAGTAGCCCTCTAGATAGATTATTACCTCTTTAATTTAGCTCTAGCTGGATACTATATAATATGCCTCTAAATATAAGTAAAACCTTAAGGATAATAGAGCTTTAAAACGCGTATATATTAAGCTCGCAAATGTAACTAATAATAGTCCCAAAAGTAGTAGTACCGAATACCTAACAAGATAGATATATAAAGAAGTCACGTGGAGGTATTATATTCTTATTCCTTTATTATTATAGATATTAGAGATCCGGGATCTAGTATACTAAATCCTCACGAAGTCGCTTAGGGCTGGTAGTAGCTATAATCTAGATAAGGATAGGATAATAATCCTCTTTCATACTAGTGTATTAGTATCCCTCGAGACTCTTAGGACTAACTATCTTAATAATTACGCTATTATAATCTAGAAGAATCTAAAAGCTAAGTATAACTACCGAAAGTATTTAGAAGCGCGAAATATGATACTTCTTATCTAGTCTATTACTCGGGGATATCTTACTTAGAAGTATATATAAGAGACTCGTAAGGTTAGAGCTACTACTATAATACAAAGAGTGTAGCGTGGTTATAAGTAGTATAATAGCTTTAATATAATTCGTAATAGTATTATCCTTATATAAGCTATAGTGAAGGGCTTCTTACGAAGAAGGGAGATTATGGATACCCTTATTAGAAGTACTATAGTATTAATTTAAAGGGCGTGGCGCTTAAGGAGATAAATAAAGAGTTAGAGATAGTATTAGTGTAAGGTCATTATTATCTAGAGCTTATAGTAAGGTAAGCGTACCCGCTGACTTCTATCTTCCAAATATAGGCTATTAGCTATAGTGAGTCTAGATGAGGGGGATAATGGGTAGACGTTATCTCTAGACTAGCGATTAAGTCTAGAATAAATTGAGAGTACGAAGGGATGTGAATATACCTAGGATTTCTGCTATTATACCCGGTTCCCTAATTTTGCTATTTAATTAAGCCCTAAGTAAGATACCTTAGAATAAAGTAAAGGACCATAAATAATTATAGCCCCGGATTAATAATTAATATAGCTTAGATTTCTTATTAAGGATATAGACAAAAAAAGAAAGTCTATAGATAAGTCTATTAAGCCCGCGAAAGTAGTCCTCTAAGTTAGGAAGAGAGTATATCTAGTATAACTAATAGCCAAGTTTAAAGCCAAGAAAGCTACGTATAAGAAAGGATAATAATTAGTTCGAAATAGGTTTATGGACCTCCTCTTCCTAGAAACGATTAAGTATAGTAAGGCGGAGGACAGCGAAGAGGTGAGTGAGGAGTAAAGAAAGTAAGAGGAGGAGAGGAAGACAAAGCGTGTAAAAGTAAAGAAATTACTTAACTACTAGATAAATAAGTTAGGGGAGCTATTATAGATAATAGCTAAGCGGTTCGGCGACGGTATCTTACTTCGACTCCCTACTAACGTGATAGAAAGCAAGTAGGTTCTTGCCTCTCTATTACTAATAGAGCTTGCTTCGTTAACTAATTAGACTTAAAAAGCTCCTAATAACCTAGTATAAAGAAGTCGTAGACTATATTAATAAGTGTCATCCGGGCCTAAAGGAGTAGATGAGTACGCTATCCTCCCTTCTTCCGGGAATAGTAGTAGATAGGCTCCTATTAGAATGGCTATTAATTGAGATAATTCCTCCTTATGAATTACTGAATTATTCCTTTAATAAGCTATTTTAGTTCTCTGGTTATTATAAACTATTAAAACTAGGTAGCTCCTCCTTAGTAGAGCTATCTTAGTTACCTCTAGGTACTATTAATACTTAGTGGGCCGATATGGTAGTTAACTCTTTACTTAACCCGAAGTTATTTAACTAGCCGTTATTCTATAGCTAAGAAGCTATTAAGTTAGTATAAGGTACTTTGGAATACTATACTTCTAAAGAGTAGTAGTTACCTTTACCCACCGCTGGAATTAATAATAGAACTCTAAAGTATATTACTTCGGACTTTAGTAAAGATAGACCTTTATTACCTTAGTCTATAATATGGGGAGAACTAACTAAATATAATATACTAGGAATTAGTAATAGAGCTCTAATGGATATTATCTCGTCCTTTGGCGAAGATGGACCCTTACTACCCTAGCTATTATCTATATAGGCGGGAGACACTAAATAAAATCCACCGGGTATTATAATTCTAGCCCGGAATAAAATAATAGATAATTAATGTTATTATTCTATAATACCGGATTAGGGCACTTTCCTATAGAGTTATAATATATAAAATAGGATGAGCTTATTTTACTTATAGTATTATTTCCTTAGGTATCTATTCTATTATAAATATATCGTCTTTGGCCTCGATATATCGTCTACCCTCTCTGCCTAGACCTATACTCCGGTGCTATAGACGTAGACTCGAAGGCCTACTAACTATAGCTAGGCACCGTGGTCTATATACTAAAAAGCTTAGGTAACCGCGGGGAGGTAGTACTTAATATTTCATAATTATGAGTTTACGAAGATAATAGCACGCGAATATTATAATATGTAAAGGATAATAAAGAGAAATATATTTGGATATCTCGCTAGAGCTATAGTTTATATTTGGAGTACATGTATTACTTAAGGTACTTATAAGCTCTAGAAACTAAGATTATAGTTATTTCTACTATTACCTTAAGGTCTTCCTTTCACTAGTCGTATTTTTATAGTAGATACTATAGAAGTTAGATTAGAGCTTAGATAAATATATCCTCCTTACCTTTAATAACTTATTCACTAATGAAGTAGATATTATTCTTAAGAGAAAGTTAATAGTATTAGAATTAGAAGGCTAACGCTTAAGGTCCTCTACCCTAATAGCTCTATTATCCTTGATATATTTCTGTATTAGTTCTATTACTATATAACCTATAGCTCTAATATCCGGGAGATTACTTAATAAGCTAATCTCGCGGCAGAGTCTAGCCTCGTCTAAACTATTCGCTTTTCCGAAATGTCGATTCCTAAGCTTTATTAGAATTATTAGCTAAATTAGAGTAAAGTCGCGAAATATCTAGTAGATATATATAGTACTTAGTTATATCTCGGTACTAGCGAAATATCAAGTTTATTGTGTATTAATACTTAAGATATTGGATTTGTTGATATAGTAGGTATCTACCTAAAAGTATTATAAACTATCGCGCCTCGCTTATTCTTTATAGAACTATATCTTACTATAGCCGGCCTTATCTTTACTTATACTATCTATTAGATCCCTAAAAGTAACCTCCTCTACTCCCTATCTATATAAAAGTATAGTATACTCGGGTATGTCGTCTTTAAAGAACTCGGTAGTAAGAGAATCCGTAAAAATACGAGAGTACTTATAAAGGACTATCTTAAACTATATTAAAGTAGGGCTCCGTTAGTGTATTTAGTATTGCTTTCTATATTATAATATAACTTAAGTTATAATTCTATAAAAATCATTAGGCGAGTTCTATTATATCGGCCCTAGTTTAGGCCCTTCTAATAGCCTTAGTATTCTTCTAATTAATATAGAATAATCCTATAACCCCTTAACCGCGAGGCGAGATTAACGGCTAGTTCATATTAGTAGCTATAGTACTTCATATGAACGGATAGCTAGTTTAGAGGCGACTATATTATAATTACGTAGAAGATACTAGATGTCTCGTAGTAACTCTAGAGTCCTATAAAGATATATACTCCCCTTAACCCTCTATAAAATAGAGAAATAAATAAGAAATATTATATATTAAAGGTAAAGCTATACTAATAAATAGCTACCTTAATCTAATCTTTCTAAGTAGCTTATACTATTTTCCCCCGTTAGGGTATCCAAAGCCCGAAGACTCTCCCGTAAACTATAATACTTTATATAGTTAGGTCCAAAAACTTTCTTATATCCTATAATGTAGAGGGGATCGTGGGAACATAACACATAACAATAAATCGAACAAGTGCACGCACGAATCAAGGAGGCATCGTATAGGTGAAGTGTGTATTGAGTTGCTTAAGGTCCCCTTTGTTGAAAAGGTGGAAGGCTAAATACTGAAGGGAGCGAGAAGCTAAGGAATCACGTGTGAACACCCAACCTGCCCTGTGTCCACCAGATCCCCACTACAATAAGAGTATTTAAATATATAATCCTAGCCTTTACTAGATTAGTTCCTTCTTCGAAGAGTAAGCTAAGGTTCTAGATTATATTTAGTACTAGGATATAAGTCGTGATATTCTCTATACCAAGTGCCTTCTTATAGCCTTATAGCGCCCGCTGGTATATCTGCTCGGCCTTAATAAACTTGCCCTAGGTTTTATAGAGGTTCGCTAGGTTATTAACTATAGAGAGCGTCGACGTGTGCTCTAGCCCCTATACCTTCTCGTTACCTTATAGCGCCCGCTAGTACATCGGCTCAGCCTCGACGAGCTTGCCTTAGTTAGTATAGAGGAGACCCAGGTTATTGACTATATCGAGCGTTGACGTATACTCTGGCCCCTATACCTTCTCGTACCCTTATAACGCCCGCTAGTATATCTGCTCGGCCTCGATGAGCTTACCCTAGTTAGCGTAGAGGTTCGCTAGGTTATTGACTATATCGAGCGTCGACGTATACTCTAGCCCCCTTACCTTCTCGTAGCCTTATAGCGCCCGCTCGTACATCTGCTTAGCCTTGACGAGCTTACCTTGAGTTTTGTAGAGGTTCGCTAGGTTATTAACTATATTGAGCGTCGACGTGTGCTCTGGCCCCTATGCCTTCTCGTTACCTTATAGCGCCCGCTAGTACATCGGCTCGGCCTCGACGAGCTTACCTTAGTCAGCGTAGAGGAGACCCAGGTTATTAACTATATTGAGCGTCGACGTGTGCTCTAGCCCCTATGCCTTCTCCTTGCCTTGTAGCGCCCGCTGGTACATCTGCTCGGCCTCGACGAGCTTGCCCTAGTTAGTGTAGAGGAGACCCAGGTTATTAACTATATCGAGTGTCGACGTATGCTCTAGCCCCTATACCTTCTCCTTGCCTTATAGCGCCCGCTAGTATATCTACTCGGCCTCAACTAGCTTGCCTTAGTCATTAAAGAGATAACCTAAGCTAAAGTACGTCCCTACTATGCCATTGTCCGGGATCAAGCCGTTAAACACAATATAAGAATATCTGGCTGTATACTAGAGAAGCCGTCGCTGTGTTAGCCACGGCCGATTAGCCTACTCGCCTGGGACATGTAATGCGACAGATTTCAGTGCTACCCTAGTAATACTATAATCCTATTCTTGGTTTAGGACGTGAACTATCCACGAGTGAACGCATCCATGGATACTATACCCTCGTGACTCGAGTAGCTCTAGCGATGACTTATCTACTTCCACGAGCCCGTGGTCACTAAGTACCCATACCGCTCCGTGGAAGCTTAATTTATCTTCAATGAGCTCTCGTATCTAATCCGGGTCTTCGGAGTCGCTATACTAAAAGAGCTCAAACCATAGATCTTAGTTATCGAAGTATGCCTATAATCGAAGAAGCTGAGCCGAGAGTAGGTTCCGTTGCTCGACGCGCTCAAATGAAATCTGCTATATAGAATAAAGAGTTCAGTCTTCGTACGAGCTCAATTCAGGGCTCGTTTTCTGGAGCTTCGCCTATGACTCCTCATAAAGGCGAAGATAGGCAGAGAAACTTGTTACCGCTTGATCAAGATATGCTCTAGCCGTCGCAAGTGTAAGAGGAAGTCCGTCAAGCTTATTAGCAAGCTTTAGAGCATCCACATCTATAGACGAGTTAGAGCTACACTTACGAATATAGATAGCGCCTACCATTCTCTAGTCCCTCTCGGTTTGATGTATTTGATAGAATCTCGAGACTATCCTAGATATTTTCTAGCTTTGTAACTTGTATACGATGCCCTATTTTAACTTCCGACGACCGTGTTGTGATAATAACTGAACCTTGATATGTTTCAGGGAGAAATTGACGGATATTAACTACTACTAGGTCTGTATTTTTGGCTGACTTCGGATTATCGTAGTTATCGTAAATCATCAGCTATCATGTATTGTATAGAAGACTCAGCCACGCCTTAATAGTATCAATTACCTCGTCCAAGTCTCCTTTCATATCTACACTACTTAGCCGGCTAGCTGAGGGGTATTCTCGTAATATTTGCCTTACTACCCTAGCAAAACTATACTTCACCGAATCCTCGTCCTTGATATTTAGCTAGAATATAGCCGAGTAATTATCCTTATACCGCTTGGTGTACGTAATGGCCAATTATGTCTTGCTGATGCCGCCGAGACTATAGAGAATGATAGTACGCCGAGAGCCGTCCCCGCTTAGTACCTTATGTATCTCTCTAAGCTCCCGCTCTCTTACTACGAAACGTTCGATATTAGAGACTATATAAAGACTAAATAGGATCAAAAATTTCTCGTATTTGATCCCTATCCGAGTTAATAATCTCTACTGGACTGATTTCTGATCTAAGAATATGAGAACCATATACCTTTTTCCTTTCTATTAATTGCCTCTCGGAGCCGTACTCTTGTATTCTCTCTCCCTTTACTATAGATAAGCGCTATGTGAACGTCGAAGATGCCTAGTAACGAGTATGCTATATCTTCTTCGCGAGTCGTCTGCCGAGTTTCTGCCTATAATATTCGTTCGGTTAGGCTAAATCTAGCTAAAGGACTTCCTCGAAGAGCGGTACTAGGAATTCTTGTTATCTCGCAGATATATCGCTCTAGTGATTTTCTATCGCCTAGAAGCTCCTAGTTCTTAGAGAAGAACTTAACTGATGTCGGAGCGATAAGCTCTTGAAGGGTCTAGCCTCGTGTAAACTATCTGCTTACTCGGAATACTACTTCCTAGGGAAGCTGGTGGGACCGGTCCTCCCTATTGACGGTCGGTCTCAGAACGTCCGATAAAAGGACGTAGCATTTCGCCGTATTGCGGTACTAGCGAAACATAGAATTTATAGCCTCTGCGAGCTCAGTGCTACTCGTTTTATCGATGTAACAGGTATCGACCCAGAAGTATTATAAGCCATCGCGTCTGGCCTGTTCTCTATAGAACCGGATCTTGTCAAAACTAGTCTTACTCGTCCCATTCCTATTCACTATGTCCCCGAAGGTGACTTCCTGCGGTCCCCATGTGTGCGAGAGGATAGTATATGGCGGAATATTGTCGAAGAACTGATTTAGGCTGAACATGCCATCGTTATTGTAGACTAGTAGGCGTATTATTTAGACAGGATCGAAGAGAATCGGGAAGTAGTTCTCGCAGGGAAGATATATATACATTTGTTGAGTTGAGAGAATAGGTTAGGTCGAGGTTGTGCTCGTATAGCTCAGCTGAACGACGAGCCTCGCGGTATGGATGTCGTCGTGCATTATCGCAACGCGCTAGACTAGCTAATCGAGGCCAGCTACCATAGAAGCCTTGGCGGCTATTCGGGCCATTTGCGCGAACAACCTTCAGGGCTATATATACAAGGAATCTCATTTGTCAGTGGAGGGAGAAGTAATTCTGTGCAGGAACGGCTTACTTTCTAGAAACGAAGAAGCGGGAGGACCTGTATTTATAGCCGTACGCTGCATAGCCGCCCAATAGTTGGGTCCCTGGTCACGTGATACGACTCATGGAAGCTAGATTACTCCCGAGACCTTTCCTCTTGGAAGTCCCAATGGTTCCATGAGCCCACAGGCTTCCGGGACCTTTTCTCCTGTAATCCACCGGTATCCTGGGAGCCTTACTCCCAGGATCCCTGCTTCTCCCGGAAGCATAGAGGTTCCTAGAATCACGAGGTCATGTGACTTTTATCTCTACTTCTCTAGCTGGCCTACAATTACTGGATCTGCGGCTATATAGCTAAAATCTAGTTATTCTCGGCCTTGCAACATACGCTTATTAATCTGAAAGCTCATCCCCGGATTTTAAAAAAGCATGTTAGGTCCGTTTAAGGAACTTCTTCGCAGATCTTTGGCAGATAAACTTCCTCATATATGAACTCATACTAGCATTGATTCTTGTGCTATATTGAGACAGGATAAGAATAGGGCGGGGACATTGGTTCTGTCACACAAGAAGGCGTAGCACAATGCAGGGGGTGGACCAAGACTGCTGGCCCACAAACAGATCTCGCCCATTTGTGCTGGCACACTGGGTGGGCTAGCCTGAAGCTGCCAGCCTTTTTCCGACCCTGGCATAGAGGGAGGGCTGGGACCTGCGGCGGGCTGACCCAGCTTCTGAGCTGGCTCGAATACTGTGCCAGCACAGTTAGGCTAGCACTTAATGCGAGCCAGCCCAATGGTGTGGGCATAAACCCAGAGCTAGAGCAACTGTGCTAACCTTGTCCAAGTGCCGGGACACCATCAGTCCCAGCACTCTTGTGCTGCGCGCGTTCACGCCGGTTGGGATTTGGCACCTCTCTTGAAAATCATAGATTATGTCAAATAAACAGAGATTATTAAAGAATAATATGGGGTATTGAACCTGCGCTAGCTCGCAAGACTTCGGTGATCGCAGAACAATGATGCGTGAGCTTCGGTACGCTTCAGAGAAACGCCGCTTCTTCCTGGATACTATTAGTCGCTACCCGCAATGGCTCACGGGCATTGCACGCATTAGTCATGGTCATCGTCAAGTCTGAGAGCGTTTGATGCAAGGAGCGCTGTATGCTGTCACCAGCAAGGGGATTCCTGATCGGGAGACCGACGGTGCAGGCCTCCGTCTGACCAATCTCCAAGGAATCAAGGCCTCCGAGCTGAAGGTATCCCATGAAGGGTTCATATAACTCTGTTCGTTGGGTGGATCCTGGAGTTTGTCGTAGCTACGCCATCGAACCCTCTGTTCAAGTATAAGAGGGCAGTACTCCCCCCTCCAAACTACTTCCCTCCTAGCTTCCTTTTTAATTTTTCCAAATATCCTTACTACTTTATATCATTGCGAAGATGGTATCTATAGAATCCGACTCGGTGAGATACTACGATGATAGACGCGTACTTCATGCTAATATTGGTTTGAAAAGGACTTAGAAGATATGTGATAATTTGACCGCGGCCTCTAAGTAGTAATCGGTGGCGTGATTAAAACGATTAATAGTATAATTAGCTATACTCTTTTTCTTATTACTAAGTAATCTCCTTAAGGAGAAATAGTTAAAGAAAGTAACATATTAATAATAACTTTATAGGACTACTATAAAAAAAATTATGATTCCAAAACTATAGATTCGTCTCGTGACACGGTGCGTCTCGGGACGCAGGGACGGACGTTATATAGGATCAAGTCAGGTAGGACTTTACTAAGGGTCCCGCACCTTTCGTATAAACTTGCAAGTAATATGCTATATAAAAGCAAAGCGGTATAGTAATCTAAGATATAAGTATCGATAAAGACTAACTGCTAGTAACTAAAGTAATAATAAATAAACCATGGCTATGAAATTTCCTTAACTAATCTCTTAGCCAGACCTCGTGAGACAGTTCCGTGAAACCTCTCTGTGTGGATTAGTAGAGTAGTTTGATGCTATAGTCTAATACTATAAGGCTGGCAATTAACGTAGTCCCCTTCTTGTAGCTTACTAACGTGCTTCCTCAGAAAGTGCCTACTCATGGACCCGGGGGTCTTTAACTCTGTTACCCTCTCGTGTAGCGTTAGAGCCGGATTTCTAATACACAGGAAACAAAATGTCGGCCACTTGTCCGCTTTAATCGATAACATTACCTGGCGTAGTGCGATATTTAATACTAATAATACTGACTCTATAGCCTTAACGACCGTAGGAGCATCGCCCTTTACGGGGCGACCACGCGGACCACGACGGCAGGGTTGACCCTCCTCTACGCCGCAGTACGCTATTATAGCGTTGATCGCCGCGATCCTCCGCTGTAGCTCCTTCTCGAACGTCGCCTCAGGTAGTGTCAAGATCACGTCGATTAGGAGCAGCTATTCCGGCGTTATCTGGTCTGCTCGCTCTAGCGCGCCGCGCGTGTCCTCGTCGACTACCTTCCCCGAGAGCTGCCGCTCGCTATCGATCACCGGCTACTCCTTCTTAAAGTGGTCGATAATCTCAACTAGGAGCAGCCGCCGCTACCGCTGCTTCTCATTTCTGAGGCGTCGATAGGCTTTCTGATGCTTCTCCTCCCCCTCACTGCCTTCTAGAGCTCCTAAGAGCTTCTCTACGCTCTTAGCTAACTTAATAATACACGGCAGGTACTTCACTGACATGGATTACTTAGTAGTTAACTTCTACGGACGACGAGGATCAATCGACCGGCTTATCGAGCACGTAAACCTCATTAACTCCTTCTCTGGCTTTATGCCGCGGTGGATCTTTAAAAGGTTAGCGTTAATCCTCTGATTAAGGTAGTATTTAAGGAAGGCATTAATACTAGAATACTAGAGGATAAGGTTCTATATGGAATTACTAATGTCTACTATATTAAGTATCCTACGTTAGTATCTCTAGTATAAGGAGAGGTGGGGTAGTACTTATGGCTCTCGTTTAGCCCCTTAGCCGCCCTGTCACGGAGGACATATAGCTTAGTGACCTTAGTAAAGCCTATAATCTAGCCGCCTTTCTTTATCTAGTACTATACTATATCCGATAATAGCTTAAGCTCGTGAGTGATACGGACGCTATATACTTCGCGAACTGCCTAGCAAAAGACGAAATCCTTATCGAGCTCCTCCTTAAGTAGTAATTATTACTTATTTAAGCTATTAAGGACATCGAGGCTATATAGCCTCTCTAGGGAGTTAATACTTAGAGACTTAAAGGCCGGATCTTAAAGAGTATACCGAGTAAGAAGACGTGAGGGCTAAGTATAAGTGTTGGGTTATAGATAATTTCTGGGATAAGGAATATATTCCTTTAGGTATAGTTAGTAGAGTAGGATAAGGTATAGTATTATATAGGGGAATTAGGATAAGACGCACGTATCTTTTATACTAAGATAAGTCTTTATATACTTAGTAGTAAGCTTAATAAAGAGTCGAGGATAATCTAAGCCTTAGTCCCAGATTAGGGTTAAGTAGAGGTACTAAAAGTAGAGCTCTACTAGGGCCTCTAGTCGGTTACCCGTGATACTAGTAAGCTAGTAGAAGAGGATCTATTAGATTTAGAGCTAGCTAATCTCGAAGGTCATCTATATCATAACTAGAAGTACGTGGGTAAACTCGGTAAGGTCCCTAATATATATCGTTATACTCTCCCGCTTAGTATAGTTAAGTTCCTTCTCCTTAGCTATAATCTTAACTACCTAGTATCTCGTTAGTAATAGAGTCTAACCCTAAGAGGGTTAGAGGGGCTACTTAGAGTAGCTTATATCTTAACCCTATTATTAGACTATCTCATTAATCTTCTTACTAGTCTCGAGCTTATATACTAACTAGTACTATTTCTAGAATATTTCTAGTAAGCTCATATATCTAATACTAGGTCGCCTCTATCCCCCCTTCCCTCGCTACTAGTTATAGACCTAGCTAAGGAAGCTATATAAGAACTAAGTATTAACCTCTTAGAAGTATTAGGTTAGATCTTTTTTAATAAAAGTATAATACCTAGAACGATAAGGTTAGTAAAGGGTCTTAGTACTAGTAATTTATATATCTCTCTTACTAGATATAGTATTCCTTTACCTAGTTAAGCTAATCCTATATCTTCGGGCTATATCGCTATTACTAGAGCTACTACACGTTAAGGTTTGCTGCTATAATAAGGTAGTATTTGGGAGGGTACTATACTTCGTCGTCGAAGAGCGATATATTATCGTCGTTATTAATCTCTAACGGGCTATCCGTGTCGGCATCGCTCGTAATATCCGTCTCGTCGTCATTACTACTATTGAATAGGCTGTCCGTATCAGCATCCGTTATACTATTAGTCTCGTCGTCCGTAGACGAGAGGTCTTTATTATATTAGGACCAAGCTATGAGCTACTAAAGAGAGTAGTAGCAGACGATAGATGGGAGGGGAAGAGGTATAGGGAGAACGAGTGACTCTTGCGAGAACTCGAAGATAGGAGGGAGAGTATAATTAATAGCGATAGGAGGGTTTCGAGAACGAGAAGGGGAACCGAATAGCGGGGGATAATAGAAAGAGAAGATAAGGAGGGACTAGACGAGGGACAACGGAGGTACTTAAATGCATTTTAGGCTAGCGCTATGGGTTGAAGGGTCGCTGTTTCTGGGGGGTACTCTACTTAGTTCCAGAAATAGAAAACAGAGAAGAGGATAAATAGGATAGATATAGGTGGAAAGCTAGGCGGAGAGCTTAACCGGCTGCACGGATTGCCTGAGGCTATTAAGGCTACTAGGGTATGTAGTGACTGGAGTTAGGGTGCGGGAGTAGTGAGAGGTTAGTTAGCTAACCCCCGAAAGTAGCGCCCAAACCCCCCGAATCGAGCAGCTCGCTAACCGTCTCACCGTGTAATGCAATTCCGACGAATGGGAGTTTCCCTGGACAGACTTCCGGAAATGGTTAATAGAGGGCTAAGGTATATACTGGATTAATAGAAAGCCTGCTTCTGGTAAGTTAACCCTAATGAAGCGTATATATGATAATAGAAGGACCAGAGAACACCTAGAAATATGGAGTCGAAGAATAATAGCTGGAACGCGTCGAGCTCGCCCTTACTATCTTGCTATATATATATATATTTTTTTTGGAGCACTAGGACGCCTATATAAAAGAGCTAAGATAGTCTCCTCTATTCCTTATTATTCCAAGTCCTCGGTAAACACCCGGATCTCATTCCTCGCGTCTTCTAAGTCCGGTGGGCTAAACTTTATTCCGGAGCTTTGAGTATTAGAGAAGAGCTCTGGCCCGAGCCTTGGTCTAGTTAGTAGCTCTACGACGCTTTTGAACGCTTGGTTCGCTAATTATATTACCCCCTGAATATGTGCTTCATTATTAATGGGCTGGATGAGTTTAGCGGTGATATAGAGTAGCTTTGCATATTCTTCAAATGCTTGAGTACGATGTCCGGCGCTACGAAGTTCTGTTTATCTAGTCGGCCTTAGGTTAAGTTTAAATAGAACTTCGACAAGTGTGCAAGTCTAAAATTGCAGGACCTCACTACTAACGATATCGTCACATATGTTAACGATAAGTTATATAGAAGTACAGCCTTCATAACGCTAGCTATACATAATAGAGACCTTGCTTCTAGGCTAGCAAAAGAGATTATAATAAGAGCTGAAGGAGTTTTTCTTTGGGTAAAGGTGGTGATCCGACTCCTCCTAAAAGGTATAAATAACTGGGATACTATTCCATAGCTTTGGATACGCTTAAAATCATTCCCGACTAAGCTCTATGGTTTATACGAATCGATATTATCAAAGATTAAACCTATTTACTTGGATTAGGTCTCAACGGTATTTCAGGTTATAGTAGCTTCTGCACAATTGTCATACGACCTATTCAGAAAAGGAGCGACACGCTAACCCTATTTGAATTTGGTGTAACTGAAGATGTCGGAGTCAAGCCGTTGAGTGAAATATGGCCAAAGTAGCTCCTTGAAGAGGTTTGGTTAGCTATGCTCTTAAGTGAATAAGTATAGGGACTTAGCTAATTAGAAACTGCGTGTCCCGTGCGGAATCCGGGCTTATAACCTGTTGAAATGTAGGTAGAGCATAAATTGGATACTGAGTAGTGGTAGGAGCAGAGCTCCCTTATATATATAGAGTGTAGAGTAAATGCCTAAGGTTTTAATAGTCTTTTAGTTCCAACTTAACTTTTGTGTCAGCCATTTCCTGGTATAAGAGTTAATTCACGTGATCTCAATCTGGTCTCGTGACTCTTGCAAGCCTCGCTTAATGTGGATATTGGGTAGTTATCGCCATTAAAATAATGCTCCTGGTCGTAATAATTATAGGTAGCGGGCCAGGAGTCAATATTCGGATAGTACTATCTGAAGATGAATAATCTATAATTATGATTATCTAGATAATGTTAATAATACTATTAACTTTGAGAGGATAATCTTGTTTAATTATATATACTAGACTATACGGTAAGGTTTTCATTTTGTATATAGAATAGTGTCTATTTATTTCTAAGGTGGTTTCTGCAAATATTACACCAAGTAATGGGGGGGGGGCAAGGAGAAAGAAAACATTAATTAGGAAAGCCTATTAATTAGGGAAGTGTTCTGGGTTTGAGGTAGCTCTATTTATTCGCTAGCGAGACAAAATTACCACGTACTAGTTAATAGACCACGAGTCTTGGTAGCTAGCAGTGTGTCAAAGAATTAATCACATTAATTAGATTAATTAGATTAATCATAATTAGATTAGATTAGAATATAATTAACGTAATTCAGATTTTTTTTGATTAGATTAGAATAATTAATCTAATTAATTATGATTAATCTAATTAATTATGATTAATCTAATTAATTATGATTAATCTAATTAATTATGATTAATCTAATTAATTATGATTAATCTAATTAATCTATCACGTGACTGAAGTAAACTAGCTTTTACTTAATAATTATTAAATAAGTAAGGTACTTATTAAGCGGCCCTAATTAAACTAAGATAGGCTTATATAATTATAGCTAAATACTAATTCTCTATAATAATAAACTAGTTACCCTCAAAATCTTTTTTGCCCCTAACCTTTAGTATACTTACTAAGAACTATACTACCGCCTAATTAGGTAGCGAGGTAGCGCTAGAGCTAGAGCGGGCGTGAGCCTTACCTGATTTGGCTAGTTTTATCACGTGCAAGGGTCACGTGTTCATTAATCAGATTAATCAGATTAATCATAATTAATCTAGTTAATACGTGAATAGAATATGATTAATGAGTTTTTTTCGTGAATAGATTAGATTAATGGCTATTAATCTAATCTAATCTATTCATTTGACACACTAGTGGCTAGTAATGGCAGAAATAGTATGTGTAACTCGTATAGATTAAATCTGTAACTAATAGATAATATCTAGGAATTTGCGTATCTGGTCCCGAAGAGGTTATTACTACGCTATCTTGAGAAGTAGAATGGATATAGGAGATATATATTGAAATTTAATCCATGTACACTTCCGCCGTATCACAAGATTTAACCCTATTTCGTAATACTTTATTCCTCTACTTATTTATATAAGTAAATCTTATACGGAGAAGTCTTTGTAGTCGAATGCCTATAGGATATAGCATCTAATTAACTACTCTTTTTTTTTGTTGTAGCTATAAATATAATATCCATGTCCTTAAAGTCTAGGCTATGTTCGGTATCTTAGGGAATAGGTGAAGTATATGAACCAAATATTACGTAGAAACCAAATAGTGTATAAATACTAAGGAGTACGCAGAAACCAAGAAGTGTGTAAATACCAAGTAGTGCGTAGAAACCAAGTGGTACGTAGAAACCAAGTAGTGCGTAGAAACCAAGTAGTGCGTAGAAACTAAGTAGAGTGTAGAAACCAAGTAGTGTATAAGTACCAAGTAGTGTATAAAAACCAATTAGTATATAAGTACTAGGTAGTGTGTAGAAACTAAGTAGTGTGCAGAAACCAAGTAGTGTATACACATCAAATGTTCTGCCTCAGATTAGTAGGCCGGCCCCCCTAGATAGGCTAAGGCTTAAGCGAGCTCAACGTGATACTATTAAGGCTATTATTAGCGGGGTATGAGATACATATAAGCTATACTATGAGGTCATTTCCAGGTACTGTCTTAGTCGCCTCATAACTTCCACGTGGTACGGCGGAACATATCACCGATATAGACCCCTCGGTACGCTTTTGGCCTCTAATATTGCGTCCGCTCTAGCTCAGTAAACTCGACTATACTAGTCGAAACATGGGATAGAGTAGAGCGTAACTATAAGCTAGATCCAGTCCCAGACATTTCTCTAGATAGCGATATTATGCTAGTAGTCGGCGCTATATTCGGGCCCACTTAGAGTAAAGGTTAAATACTTTCCAAAGAATCCCCACAGGAAGTTCGACTAGTGGAGGACGATGCTAATACGTTACAGATAATCTGTTACGTTATCTACTATCGCAATAATAATATACTATAGCCCCTAACACCAAAAGAAGTTCTTTAAATTACTATTGAGCTATATCGAGTATAGACTAGACGCTGAAATGATACTTGAATTAGAGAGGATAGAGAATAATCGAGGCATTAATCGCCTAATACGCGGGTATATATAGTGACATAGACATCTGCTAGACACTATGTAAATAGATACCCTAATAGCAGAAAATGTCCCCTAACATCGGACGAGCGCGAAACAGAAGTTGGCCGTGACTCTAATCTCAGTCGGTATCTCCCATAACGAAATCTTCGCCGCATATATAGACATCGCTCGGCCATAGTAGGGAGTACCTATAAAGGCTACTAACAACATATCGACAATTGACTAAATATAGCCGCGACTTTATGAATTCCTCCCGGCTCCCAAACTATTATAATATGTAGTAGATTATCTCAATATCTGGTTCTGCTACCTCGGCGCTATGATTCCTGGTAGTTATCTCCTTCTATTCTGTGATTATCCCATGGTCTAGTAAGTGCTCGTTATCCTTTTCAAGCATGTTAGCTATTAGGTGTATACATTTCCATATCTGCTTCTCCTGCTCCTCTGTGAGCGGGAAGTCGAAGAAGCACAAAATATCCGACTCATCATCTTCCATGTCCTCTTTATTTACAAGAATATCTATAAAGTGTAATCCGAATAGCGTATGCTTAAACTGGAGCCAGAGCTTAGTACCTCTAATCCGGAATAGCTTATCTTTTTTGTGGAGCAATTCTGGCCTCTATATAGTAAGGTATAATTGAACTATAAACTCGGGTATCTGGGGGTTCTAGAGAGAAGACTCCTAGGATTTACTATAGCTGACAACTTTGTGGATATAGTTAAAGGATAGTTCTTCTATTAGAGAGGAAGCTATAAGAGAGGAATCTATAGTAATAGTGTCCTAGTACCTCATAAGCTGAACTCTATAAACAGCTAAGGTATCCTATAAGATAGCTGAAAAACTCGCTATATTCAAAGGCTCAAACCGAGTAATTAAGCTAAAGAATAGCGCGGGAATACTAAGATTATAATCCACAAGTGTGCTCTCGAAGCCCTCGTAGTCTAAAGCTATAGCTAGAAGGGAAAAGACGTGATCACGAAGATTAGAGTACTCGCTATTACTATATCTGTATAGTAGCTCCTCAAGTGTCTTAGGCTACCTGTTGAGTATATTATACCTGTGAATAGAGATATTGGAAATGTAGTCCTCGTAGCTATTAACCTCGTCGAGGGTAAATATCGACGCTTCCTAGAAGAATAAGCTACTATAGCTGGATCTGGATCTGTAGTATATGGCGATCTCTTTAGCAAGGATAAGTTCCTGCTTAATCTAGGTATGCCGCTAGTATAATCGTTTGTTTAGGAAGCTCACTGCTTGGGTAGTGGATAGCTTTATCTACACGTTTCGAGTTATATTGGCCCCTGCTTTAAGATAATTTAGGTAGTCGAAATATGTATCACTATCGTTCGCTGCCGGACTAAGCTAGGCCAGAACGCATTTCGTGTTTCAATAAATATTACCTATTATGGAAACCTGATAATTCCGCTTGGGGACTTCTGCTTAATTAATACAAATAGCGTCGACCCAGAGTAAGATTTCCGTGTCCGGTCTTCTGACCGCTTTCAGGGCTTGTAAAAGGTTCGGTTAGATAATAAATAGCTTCCCATTAAGCTGGATCTATCCTGACTCTGAAGCCTCGCCCTATGTGTATGATAGAGCCGAGTAAATCCACTTCTGGGCGGAGATGTAATCGTTGACGAGATCGCACTATATAGGAGTATCTGTTTTAGCTGGACAAAGTTTGCAGAGACGAAAAGAATCTCGCGAGTGATCGAGGCCTTCGTAAATAAAGTATAGTTACGCCTTAAAGCTTATCATTGATAATCAGAGAAATGGAAAGCTTCGAGTTCGGACATATTTGATTAGAAAGCGTTTCGTTATTGGGATTTTGTGATTAGAAAGGGTAAAAAGGACGTAAGGTTCTATTCTAGGCTCGATCGGTTCCTTTATATCAGGCCTAATCGAGCTGACTAAGTGCTATGGAGCTAGCTTACGTACAAAAACGTGATCAAGAATCACAATTTCAGGCTAAATGCGTCACGTGCAAATATGCTAATCGAGTGTGTACTAGTATCATGCCTCTAATCTTCAAATAGAGGTAGAGCAGGTAACTAATACCTAATAATAGTAAATATCATTTCTTTTCCCTTACCCCGACTAAACCCCCTAACACCCTCGTGGCCCCAGCAGGTCTTGCTTTAGTCGCCGAGAATAGGACATTGAACACTTAGAGGAATAAACTTCAAGTCTACTTGCTACTAACTATACACGAGACCTCGTTAAATAAGACATTCATTGGATTTGGAAAACCTTGAAAGAGTCAGTTCTGTATGGGCTTCAGGAGACAATGTAGACACCAAAGGAAGTGTATTATGTAATATAGACTAGGGCCCTTTAGGCTTAGCCGGGCGAATAGACTTTCATCATCATCATCTAATCTTCAAAAATCAAAGTCCGTGCACGCACTCCCGCACTCGTATGCCTTGCGGAAGTTGCGAGCATAGTGGAGCCTCACCGAAGAGCAACTTCATTAACTTAATTCGTTCAAGAGAGAAATTTCGAAGATGCGACAGCGCCGACTAAGCCCTTGATTTTGGGACTACACCGTCCTGTGACTTCTTTCATCCTTTATGTCCTGCGATGCTCTCATTTGGACTCATTTTCACTGTCATTGTCCCACGAATGATGTAGTGCTTTCCGTCATCTCCTTGAAGCTAAGGATGTGTCATATGACCAACCCCTTTTTCAAATTTACGCGAGGAAATGGTCACGTGTGTGGTGACGGATCTGCACTACCTCCTGTAGCCATAGAAGACCCACAGTGGAGATACTGTTGCAGGGCTGAAATATCTTCTGTCCCCTCACAATCCCTCCGACCACGTACTGTAAATTTGAATATCCGTGAAAGCTACAATTACTAGCGTAGATACAAAGGTGACGACCAATATACACAAACTTTTCCATTCCTTTTTTGATAATCAGAATACCTCAAAATCTTCAGTCTTTGCTCTCCGCCTCTATTGGATTTGCAACTTCGACAGATCCTTAGCTCGGACGCTCTTCGATCTTGAGCGTCTCCGCCTGGTTTGATTTGGCACCCCCGCGGATTGAGACCTCGCACGACGTTCATTCTGGGATGACGCGCCGAGTTTTCGACCTTTCTTTCGTTCCTGGTTTGCGGACTTGGCAGGCTTTGTGCGTGCGATATCTGATTGCTTGTGTCGTCTGGAAACGACGTCTCTTCGTGGAGTCGGTCGAGGAATTTTCGGGGATAACCTGAGCTGTACCCATTCCATTGGAGGAAGCGAGTCGGGAAAGAAGGTGCTGACGATCTGATGCGCCGTTGGACGCTCGTCAGGACTACTGGCGAGCATCGATGCAATAGGACGCTTCCTTGCAAGGGTCTGTGGAGGTAATGGTGCCATTGCTGCCATGTGGCAGGTCTCTTTGCCAGGTTCGGAAAGCCGTCCAAAGCCTCAATGATAGTCACACCAAGCTCAAATATATTAATCCCTGCGAGGTACTTGTCGATATAGTACCCCAGCTCAGGGCCTTGAGTGGGAGCAGCGGGAGACTTAAGTGGCTGTAGAATCACTTGGGAGGAGGGAACTTGGCGAGGAAGCGCTAATGGAAGAAGAGGGAGGCGTAGAGATACTGCAGCAGGGAGAGCTTGCAGGGTGGCCAGCCGTGGGTGATTAGCAGAACCAGGCAGAGGTAGACGACACGGACGATCCTATGGACAAGGAGGCTACCGAGGCTCTGCCAGCCACGCAACTGGAGATCGACAAGCACCGTTTCCGACTGCGTGGGATACGCACCCAGCAGCCTCCTGGACGCCAAAGGCGATCCAGTACCGAGTCATATGGGGCGAACATCCAAACAGGTCTGATTCTTGAGTCAACGAAGACGATGTACAGATATTGATGCCACGGCTGCCTTGTTACAGGATCGACTCCTCCACTGCAGTTATTCTAACACTAAGTCATTTCACTTTCCCTCCTCCCTTGTTAGTAAAAGGTATTGATTAGAAGACCAGCGAGGCCTGCAGATTTTGCGATGCGGAAGAAGAAAAAAAGAAAGTTGTAATCTTAGCCTTATATCGAAGCCATGTCCAAGCCTCTGCTCGGGTTCTAGCTGGCTTCCTGCTTCGAGGATTGGCAGATTGGGGACGGCATGGTTCTCCTCCGGTGTTGGAATCACTGGCTTCACGAAGACTGTCTCTCCTGTTGGGGATATATAGCAGATTGCGAAGCTGAATTCGTGTTCCTGATACCATAGTATACATACACCCAGCATAAAATTTGATTAGACCAGAACATCCTTTCCAACACCGGTGGCAGGGCCACAAGATATGCCATCCTCCATTTACAATGCTTCTCCAGCCTCCCAGCAAATACGCTCAGATACATCACCAGAAACCCTCCCGGAAACCTCATCAGCATCCACAACCTATCCAATCATCAGCTACAAACCCTCTCATCCACAGTCAGCCTAACCCACTACCACCTAATCTTTCTTATCATACCCCCTATTCGGCGGTGCCCTCGGACAAAACCCACTGTCAAACCACCACCAGCCCCTGCACCAACCAAAGCATCCCGTACACGCCTTTGCCACGGCATAACCTACAGCGGATGCGACATCGGCAACAAGTCGAGTCAACCAGAACGCGAGCTCGATCCAAAGCGTGAACAGGAGTGCAGCCCATGGTTTCAGGTCTGCGGAGGGAAGCTTGCCAAGGATGATGGCGAGGAAAATTGGGACGAAGGAGAATGTTAGGTGGCTGTATCGAAGAGGGGTTAGCGAACTGAAGGCTGTGATAACTGGGGTGGAAGTGGTAGCAGAATCGTCGGAGGCGGGGTGGGGACGGGGTGAGGCGATGATCTCCATTGCTCATGGAGAAGACTTACAGGTGCATCCCAAAAGTCGAGAGTTTGATCCAGGGTCCGTAGAAACCATGGATCAAGCCCGCCAAAATCCAGAAGCCCGCGAGTCTAGAATGGAGGATGTTAGCTTGGCTGGGGTAGCGCGAGGGGTGGACTTACGAAAAGACGATAATCTGCCTAGTCTCCAGCTCCAGCCCCAAGAATGGACGGGAGGGCTCGAGATCCGCACCACCGAAGAGCCCGGCGACTAAAGGTAGGATGTTCATGAGGATGAATGTGGTGTAGTTGAGGAATTGCTGTGTCCCCGAGATCCCATTGTTGACGTCGCTAGACGGCTTGCCCCCCTCGATGTCTTTGGCTATGACCCCTGATGTTTGCTGGTTCGAGGCTTGAAGTAAGTCTGGGGGTGTATCGGCTTCGTTGGGGGGTTTCTTGGTGCTGCGGAGACATTGGAGTTAGTCTCGATCGGTAGACAGGAATTGTACGGGCCGGAATGGACATAGCGTAGGTCTTCTTTCACTTCGATGCATAGGGAGGATGAAGCCATTGAAGGAACTGGATAATGAGATGCTACGTACCAAGATATCATGCTGAAGCTATGGTTTTATACGACGAGCTTCGATTCGGGCAGCCGGCCGCGGCAGCAATGGGTGCGGTGGAAGGAGGGCGGTCTGTCTTGCAGAAGCTAGGATTCTCTATCTCAAGTGAGACCGTACAGTCGTGAAGTCGTGAAATAGCAGTCAATCTCACAGCTACTGCTGTTAGTTGTTCTCCTCGTTTGTCGTCGAGGAATGTTGTGCTTAGAGGAGGGGGAGAGCCCTCCTCTGTGCGGAATTTGTGTTGGAAGCATTGCGCGTGGTTGGTGATGAGCTTCGTCTGCCAAAAAGTACTCGCTCGCGCTCCTAAATAGAGTGTGGTTGCTTGTATATCAAGGTGGCTGGGAGGAGGTTGGGGAGGCTGGCCAGCCTCGGCTATCGAGAGGTTCACATCTACAGAGAAGCGAGTCCAATTGACTGTCGCCCCAGCCGACCATCACTCTGCGACACCGGGCCATCTTTTTAGAAAGCCATAAACCCCAGAGAATTCTCCCTTCTCTTCAGAAATGGTTGTTCGATTCAGAGTTTCCCTTGAAAGTGTGAGCTGCAAGTTTCTAGACTGTTACACAAACTAAAATA
This sequence comes from Hyaloscypha finlandica, assembly GCA_021399475.1. Lineage (NCBI taxonomy): Eukaryota > Fungi > Ascomycota > Leotiomycetes > Helotiales > Hyaloscyphaceae > Hyaloscypha > Hyaloscypha finlandica. The sequence continues at coordinate 113,076 of JAJTUR010000135.1, forward strand.
CTGCCCCCACTGAGCGGATAGGTCTTCAGGTCAGAATTAAAACAGGTAGGTTATGTTGTATTGCTTCCTCACTTAAGGGCCACGGACTAATGCATACAAAGTGGATAATGGGAAATAGAGAAAACCACATACGCTTGAACATGAACCTGCGTTTTGCTGCGGTAATCTTCTCCATGACTATAGGGACAGTCTGTATTTCAAACCGAGATCAAGAAGTATGCTCATACTCCTACATTTATCATGTCGCCTCATTAACCTACCAACAGTACATCAAAACCACACATTTCCTCCCACACCTCCAATATTGGATCGGGAAATGGGAACAAAACATGTCACCACAACTCACCGACGTCGGCCTTCTCGGCTCCACGATCATCACCGGAGCGATCCTCTCTTCAATCACATACCACAGCTCGCATGAGAGATTCCAGATCCCGCTTCTTCTCACAGCAATACTGTTTTGTGCAGTGGTTTCCGTGATAGCTCGACCACCGATCGATCTTCTGCTTTTGGGCGGAGCGCCGTGGGTTTTGGCGGCTGCGTTGGCTGGGAGTAGAATGTTTCCTGGAACGAGAGACGCTTGAGAAAGGAGGGATCTGAAAGAGAGGGTAGATGTAGGGCTGTAACTTGAAGCTGATTCTCTTGAATTTTTCGACCGATTTTGAATTAAATGAAGCAAATTTAGTGCCTACGATTTAAACATCCCTAGCCTCTCTGATTTGTTAAATTCAAGCCAAAGCAGTCTGAATTATAATAGTGCAATTGGGACTGCTTTGGTTTGAAGCATGAATAAGGCACATACGCGATCTTGTAATATGTTAAGGTATCCTACTTTAGACGTAACCACTTCGAAGTGCATTATTTCAAACCGATGTAGTCGCAATTGTAGTACTCTGAATCTAAAAATAGTTTCGGGGCAGGGTGGTTTGTTGCACTGCATTTTTTGTGTGATTTCTGGGGTTGCCCGTCCTGGGAGCGTAGATAAGGGACCAGGTGGATGTCGACACTCGTGCCCTTCTTTAGTCCCAGTGCATCTGGGGATTAAGATAAGGAGAAGTGCCTTGTATCATGATCTGGCGAGGAGTAAAGGGATGGTGGGGTCAACTGCAGCGGCTGCTGGTGGTTTGAACTACAGCGTTGGGCCTTCTGTGATGCAAATTGAACTCGCGAGAATCAAAAGTAGTAAATGCATGATCAAATTTCCATGTAGAAGGAGAAGCCTCCGTTAGGAGAGTTTCCTCTTACTGTCACGGGACCATTCGCTTCGACATCATGTGATCTCGCTTTAGTTCTTTTAAAGCGCGAGGAATCGCCAATCTTCTTAATTCCTCGTGTTCCGTCTTGTATCTTGAATCAATACATACCTTGACTCAAATCCTGGCCTGAACTAGCGCCGACCAGTGGCGATGGTGGAAAAAGTGCAACTGTCGGTCACATGATTTTACCGCCCATGGACTTCCCTTAAATATTCGGTGACCCGGAGCTTCCCCACTAGTGCTTGTCACCTGTGCGCCAGCGGGGCCAGTTGATCACGTAAGTGCCGTCGCGACGCCTTGGAGAATGCCAACGTGGAGAAGGCAATACAAGTCGCCAACAAAATCGGCTTCCCTCAACCTCAACTATGAAAGTTCCATCCCCGCTCGGTAGACAGGGATGCAAACAGGCGCCTTACTTGAATAGGCTAGGCGATGGGTCCACGGGGATATACTTTGTACGAAAGGGGGTCTCAAGAAATCAGCGTCACCCCCCTTGTAAGGCGGTGAACATTTTGACCAGTCAAGAATCCAGATTGCCCACTTTCGCCCCATAAATTCCCTTCTCTAGCGATGGCAGAACCAGGGGGGTGACGCTGATTTCTTGAAACCCCCTTTCGTACATTTGAACGTGGCGCAAGATGAGGCTGAGCGCAGCGGCCTCGCTGAACGTGATAAACGCGCAACCTGATCAACTTCTCTAAAAGACACAGGATTGCGCACGGATAATAGATCAGTTTGTCTCCAGTGTAGTTAAGAGGTACAGTCGCTAGCAAACCCGACTTCCGCCCTACACACTTCTAGATTTTACGCTCAGCACTTGCGCTGCACCAGTTGAATAATTATCATCCTTAGGCATATTATCAGGCTGCAGTGTCATCCTGGTAATTGCGTGTGGTGGCTGTGTAGTGGCTGTGTAGCGGCTGTGCGCTCCTCAAAGGGATACGTGACTTGAAAAGTGAGGCGGACGAACCTGGTTCACGCCTTGCTCGACTTCTTCACGTACTCTATCGTTGCTTTTTGGTCTCTCCTTTTGATCGCCCTCTTCTAGGAAGGAAATGCCTCGTGTTTTGAAACATGAGCTGATGCCTGACAGCCATGGAGCCATGAGCGACCAATATCAGTTCATGAACGACCTTGTGGCTTGATTAGCTGGCCCGTGGCCTGCTCTAATAATAATTGGTATGTAAATGATTTAACATATTCCTTTTGAGAATCTAAATGCAAAAAGTCCAAGACATGTATTTATACTTTTTCGCGAAGATTTGCGCAATCACTAACCTCCGAACTGAGGTTCTGGAAGCATCACCACTGTCTCTCAGAATCGGCTCACATGAAGACAGAGTGGAGGTGTAGAGGCGCAGTATAATGACTATGCTATCTGCGGGAACCACAAGGCTTTTAGGTCTCAAATGGTATCTATTTGTTTCCAAGTCGCTAACTATAATTCCATGGAAATAGAATGGCTTGTAAGTATTGGTGATAATTGAATACACAATCGCTCCTTCTTGACCATATTCCTGCCGCGCATAAGCTCTTTCCAATATGCTTAGTTAGAATGCAACAAAGAATACCACGATTTGGCGAGAGTTGGTTGGAAAAAAAAGTCTCAAATGCTTTTTCTATTTCTACCACACAAGGTATTGCCAAGCAACCAAAATTGATTTCTTACAATAATACCGCTTCGAAGTATCCAACCAACCCGCATTATTAATATTGGCGGTTCGGTGTCAAGCTAGCTGATCTTTGATTCGTGACATTTAACACCGATACCACGCCTTTTTATAAGACAACGGGCCATTCCACTGCTACTGGTCCTAGGCGGCGGAGCAGAGTTCGGCCATGAAATTCTGTCTTAGCCTCAGGTAGCACTAGTGCTAGCCGCATATCTTCGTAGCTGCAAGTCTCTTTGAAGTGGCTTTATATCGTACCTTGCTTTTAATTATATGTCTCCCACCACGTCGGGCGGAGCTTGAACTTCTCGCCTTGGACTCCACTCCCCCTCACTTTATCCTTCTAAAGATAGGCCACTGATTCTGCCAGTTGTACCAGGAGGCAGTCAGACGGAACTTATCTCGATGACTAGTGGTCATCGGGCCTGACTTAATCTCCCAGCCCCTGGCGTCTGATATCCCACGCGATTTGACCACGAATCAGCACACGGCAGCCATCCACGCAAATGGCTAGCCAGCATGTAAGATTACCATCCCAAACCACTCCGGACAGAGACTCATGTTACGTCTCCTCGGGAGACCTTTTTTGGGCCACCTCAACCAGAGTTAAAGCAACTCCCAGTCTGCTGCGGCAAGATCCCGGACAAAATGGTGGTTAGAATGAGCAAAAGTGATCAATTTTTGGGCAAGCCTGCACAAAAGTGGCGATGGGTTACATGGGTAACACGGGAAGGCAGTCATCTACATTCGTCTCCTCCAACAGGACAGACATGTTTCGGGGACCTCGGGGATTGGCAGTAGCTAGTACCACGGCTCGCGACCAAGGACATGAGACTTTTCAGCCATGGCTGGGGTGGCTTTTCTGCTAGGAGGGGAGCCAATCTTGCATCGTAATCATGTCTTACAGCGGTTTTTTCGCCTTGAGCTGGAGTTATCTTGCTTGCCTCTTATAAGGCTCTACGAAGACCCCCTATTAGTATTGATATAAATTCGTGTTCATGAAATCTTGGAGCTTTACGCCAACGGAATCAATCTCGGCCATTGATGTTCTACCACCACAAACAGACATCAGGATTCACTTATTACATCACCACCATACATATATGCCCCATATTATTTGACTTAAGATTGTAAGTAAGGCAATTATAACGTTACTGAACCGAAACTGGGTTATTCCATGTGAATTTAGGTTAACTAATAACCATTCAGGAAGCGTACTAAAGAGACCCAATCCGTCACCTCCAGCTCCAAGTCGGCCGAATGAAACACTTTATCTGTTCACTCTTGCTCGCCCTAGTGGCTGGAGCGACTGGCGTCCTCTCATTCTGCAACTACTCTGAGACTACCTTCATTGGAACGTCCCCAGACTCGAACTCATGGCCGAAGAATCCACTGTCTGTTCCCTTTCAAATCTTGAGATAAGCATGATGATGTACCAAGTTAACAAATTTTCAGGGGTAACCACTTCGACGCTTGCCTTGCCTTCCGGAGCTATATTCGTCCAGATGTTGGCGGTGCCTTGCAGCCATGGATCCTCACCCTATTTCAACTCTTGTTCCACATCGTTTCTACAATACCGAGAATGACCGACCGTAAGGGTCTTAATACCTCCATGGTTCTGACACTCTTTTTCAACAGCGTGGTCATCGCTATTACAATTAATTCCTATGCTTCTACCCACCTCTCCGCGGATAAAGTCCTCGCCTGGATGCCTCTCAGTCTAGTAGTTGAGGCATTTTCGGTTTTAAACCTATGGCTTCAGCTCGGGAGGGAAGAGATGGAACTTCATTCCTGGAAGAAATATCTCTGCGTCTTCTTCTATCTAGCCATCATGATTCTCCAAATTGTTGGATTGGTTTATGCTGGAATACATATCCATGCGGACAAACTCCGAGTTACCCACTGCTCCCCATTATTTACTGGAGCATCTGCAGTTCAAACTTCAAACTGCACCGTCTTCGATATCATACAGCAGCAAAACAAAGGTCTTGGTTGTATAAGTCTCGAAGGAACAACCCAACGACAGTGGCTTCCGGGGACCGTCATCGCCATCCCCATTTTCATTGCAGCACAAATCTTCGACGGGATCGCCGCTTTTAGATATTTGAGTCAACCGGGAGGTACAAAGAAATACGGGCGGTTCTCATTTAGCTTCCCCTGGATTACCTCCGCCGCGAGCATAGCGATGCTCGCGGTGCTCATAGCTTTAAGTGTCAGCGCCTCGCAGCTCATTCCTCCCGGTATGACTCCGGATATTCTACTTGCGTTCAATGGTTTAAGAGAAGAGGTTTGCCAGGCCACTCTCATCTCCCCTGGTCTTCGGGGTCTTGCATTAGAATGGAGTGATGGAGTATTTAATGGGTGGGGCTGCAGGTACTATGGTGGTTGTTACGCTTAGCTTGTCATAATCTAATGACTAGCAAAGTCATAAGATATCAGTGTTTCGAATCATTTCTTTAAGCCTTAAAAAGCAATTCATGAAAACATTTATTGTAGTGGGGTCACGTGTAAGCCTATCACGTGGCTCACAGTGAGGTGGTTTGTAGACACATGACTAAGCGAGCCGGATAAAAGTCGCGATTTCGAGTATTTGTAATTTAGTTCAAAAGTCAATTAAGTTATATTATATATTTTAATAATAATTGATGAGGCGAGGGTAAACAAAGCAATGATAGGTCACGTGACACAAGGCTTGGCGAGCACGCGGATATCGTTAGGATTTAGGTTAAATCTAATTCGTCGTTCATCCTTTTGCAGTTGATTACGTCACTAAAGACCAATCTTTCTCAACGTCTTTTATTAGTTGGCAGGCACAGGCGTCCTGCGAGATTACCCCTGAACACGCTGAGTGGGGAATCTGAGAGCAGAAGATGGCCAAGCAGGACGCCTGCCAGTGCTATATGCTCCCCACCCAATAGGAGGGCATTTATCTAAGCTATCTGTACATGAATTGTGATACAAGAAGGGATGGTGGGAGGGTGAATCGTTCAAGAAGAAGTGCCAGAAGAGCTCAAAAGGATGAAGAATATCGATGGGGGAGAGTTGGATATATATGTGCACCCTTGAATTAGACCCCTGCCATAAAACCGCGTATAAAGACAGGTCTATAGGAATAGACAGAAGTTCGAGCACTTATCCTGCAGTTAGTACAATGCAGATTATAAGAATACTTTGGATTTTTATATTATCAGGCGGAGTAGTTTAAGTTTCAGTGTAAAATTTCAGTATCCTCTAAGTTCTACTGAAAGCTACTTAGCTACCTGTCGCTCGCTAGAGACCTTATGTGGCGTCTCGCTTCTTTGGGTAAGGTACGGAAGTACTTCCGTACTGCATGAACCCCTGTCTAGCGAGCGGGGCTGAAACTTTCAAAGTGAGTTTATGGGAAGCCGATTTCGTTAGCGACTATCCCTTCGTCCGCTGAGACATGTCCAGCGCTAGCAAGGGGGGTGTGGCTGCACTCAAGCCTCTTGAGGAGTAATAAAACGAGGTGAGGCTTGCGTGTAGCCACACCCCCCTTGCTAGCGCTGGAGATGTCTCAGCGGACGAAGGGATACCACCCAGTGGCACCAGTGCCAACCTGAATTGGGATTAGGGTGAGAGCGTGGTGGCAGCAGTGCCAACCTAAATTGGGACTAGGGAGAAGATGGTAGAGGAGTTGGCAGTGCTGCCAACCCAAATTAGAATTAGGGGGAAGGTGGTAGGAGGGGGAGTTGGCAGCACTGCCAACCCAAATTAGGATTAGGGGGGAAGATGGTGCGGAGGGAGTTGGCAGCACTGCCAACCCAAATTAGGATTAGGGGGGAAGATGGTAAGGGGGGAGTTGCCAACCCAAATCCGGTGCCTACTGCAACGTGCAGGCTCAAGCTCGTGCACAGGTGCAGGCGAGAACAGTGTTGAGGCATGTGGAAAATAGGAAGGTGATGACGAGTAAGGAGGCAGAGAAGAAAATGGAGGAGATTGTGAGCGATTTGTTTCCGTATAAGGAGGATTGAGAATTTGTCATCCTATTTGATGCTCATATCGAGGAATCGCGGGAATCGAGCTGAGTCAAGTATGCCGCCTGCAGTTCGGCGCGGGGTGTAAGCGCCCATCTAGTGATGGAGCCCTGTGCTGCTGCATTCCACATCGTCCATTTGATTGGCCTGAACTGGCGCCGACCAGTGGCGATGGTGGAAAAAGTGCAACTGTCGGTCACATGATTTTACCGCCCATGGACTTCCCTTAAATATTCCGAACTACATCCAAGAATAGACGGCTAATTGAGAGGATTGGTCAAGCAAATTTAGTTATACCGCCACGCGCTTAGAGATGCACTAGCACGTGATACTATTCATAACGCTGGTAGAATTCTACTAGTACTGCAAACGCCTTCATTAGGCGGCTTCGGTATAACTAGTAGATTTCTACTAGTCTCGGAAATATCTAGGAAAAGGAAAGGCGGATTAGTATGACTGGTAGATTTCTATAAGTCTTGGATATATTTAGGAAGAAGGAAAACGGATCGGTATAACCAGTAGATTTCTACTAGTCTTGGAAATATCCGAGGAATTAGCGCCGGCTTGTGAATGGGGTGGCTGTGGTAAGACTAGTAGAAATTTACTAGCCGTAATGAATTAGCGCCGGCTTTGGTAAGACCAGTAGAAATCTACTAGCCTTGGGGGGCTTTCCAGGTTTGAAGGGTAAGACCAGTAGGAACCTACTAGCAAGCCTCCGGAAAAGAAAAATGTTGTTTAGTTCCCTAAATACTAAGGTGGGGCAAGCGACCACGCAATTACTGCATTTCCGCTCCAGACCCGGGAGTCCGCCCTGCCTATAGAGGAAATCGCGTACCCAACTTCAGAAGAGCCAATTAAGCTGTATAAGAGAAAATATTATATTACTTTCTTTGAAACGTGATTAGCTATAGATACACCAGGCAGAATACTGTTTTCGACTAACAAGCAGTTGCCATTCACTTCCTGTCACTGCTATACTATCAAACGTGCGCCTGCTACGCTAGTCAAAGAACAGACCACGATTAGGGATCGAAAGGTAGAATTACTTTCTATTTGCTCGTCTATTTTTCGTTCCTTGAAAGCAATAGGCGGACCTTTCCCTTGCCTTTCGAAAATGCGCAAGTCGCAAATCCGTGTCGAGAACCCACTTTCCATTTTCGACTTCTCTGAATTAGCCACCGAAACCTGACTTTTAGTATCTTGGAAATGTTTATTCTAAGCGTTCTTTTGCAGATTTTCCGGTATTTAATATATAAGGCTTAGATATTTAAAGTACCGTGTACCTTACTCTCTTAATCTTCAAAGAATAATCCCCCTTATTATGGCTATTAAACTACCCAAGAGAAGAAGCGAAAGGTTAAGTAGACGGAAGTCTACCTTAATTAATAAGGCCCACGAGCTGGTAGAGTTCTGCGATATTAACGTAGCCCTTATTATCCGTAACCGTCGGACTGGTCGTTACTTCACGTATAATTCTGTTGATCACATGTCCTGGCCACTGTCCAAAGAGCAAATCGCAAGTCACTTTTGAATACCTTAAAGGGTACGACTAACGGGGAGTTAGCAACTATTATACCCGGTACCGGTGAACCTGCTTCCGCACGATATAGAAGCGAGGCGTGGAAATCCCAAGCATCGTTCTAGATCAGAGGAGGTAGTGGAGCAAAAGAGTAGGGCGGAGGAAGGGCTAGTAGACAGAGATTAAGAGAGGGCTTAATAGAGCTAATATTTGTAACACGAGTCAGATAATTAAAGGACGAAAAAGGTTTGAATAATTAAATAAACATCTCAAAATACATAGATTAAATTTGTGGTGAATAATGACACACATACGTAAGTCGCTATAGGAGACGACATGACCTCCAAGCACCCCAAAAGAAAAGAGCTAAATAATAACGACGAAGATATAGAGCATATGCCGCCTAAACACCCCTAGAAACTACGTCAACCTCGTTTCCCCGTGCACCTCTCCCAACCAAGTCAATAAGATTAAACTATGTCATGTGGTACTAATATAAGCAGTATGCCGTGAGACTGTTCTATGAAATCTCTCTGCGTGGTTCAGTAGATGCATCCGATACAAAAGCTTGATATCGCAAACGCTATAGTTAATCTACTGCTTCGCCAACATCCTCTTAACGTGTTTGTTGTGAAAGTGCCTGCTAAGAGAACCAGGGGTAGTATAGTCGCGGATCCTCTCGCGAATTAATAATCGCGGGTTCCTAAGACATAAGAAACACTTCGTCGGCCGCTTATCCGATATTACGGATGAGATTACCCGGCTCAGCGTAACGTCGAGCTCAGACCGCGCCTGCTCTTCGGCCTTGACGATCATGGGGACACCCCCTCCGGCGGGCCTACTACACCGAATATAGAGGTGGGACCTCCCCTCCTCTATGCCGTAGTACGCCGTCATAGCATAGATCGCCGCGATCCTCCGTTATAGCTCCTTCTCTAGCAACGTCTCAGGTAGTATCAAGATCACGTTAATTAGGAGTAGCTATTCTAGCGTCATCTGCCCCGATCGCTCTAATACATAGCACGTGTCCTCGTCGACCACTTTCCCTAAGAGCTACCGCTCGCTATTAACTACTAGCTACTCCTTTTTAAAGCGGTCGACGATCTCTACTAGGAGTAGCCTTCGCTACTACTATATCTCGTTTCTAAGGCACCGACGAGCTTTCTAATACTTCTCCTCTCTTAGGCTACCTTTAGGAGCCCCCGAGAGTCTATCTATATACTAGCCTAACTTAATAATATATAGAAAGTACTTGACTAATACGGACTACTATAGTGTTAACTTTAATAGCTAATAGGGTTTAATTAACTAGCTTATTAAACACGCGAACCTCATTAACGCCTTATCTAGCTTTATGCTATAGTAGATCTTTAAAAGGTCAATATTAATCCTCTAATCGAGGTAATACTTAAGGAAGGTATTAATACTAGAATACTAGAGGATAAGGTTTTATATAAAATCACTAATGTCTACTATACCTAAGTATCCCACATTAGTATAAATACGCGTGAGGGGAGGGAGGGGGAGCTAGTACTTATAGCTCTTATTTAGCCCCTTAGTCGCCCCGTCACGGAGGTAGTATAGCTTCGTAACCTTAGTAAAGCCCGTGATCTAGCTACCTTTCTTTATCTAGTACTATACTAAGTCTAACGATAACTAGAGCTCGTGAGCGATACGTATACTATTCGCTTCGGGAACCGCTTAGTAGAAGATATATACCTCGTCGAGCTCGTCCCTTAGTAGTAGTTACTACTTATTTAGGCTATTGAGGACGTTAAGGCTATAAAGCTTCTCCGGGGAGTTAATACTTATAGACTTAAAAGCCCGGGCCTTAAAGAGTATACCGAGTAAGAAGACATAAGGGCTAAGTATAAGCGTTGGGTTATAGATAATCTCGGGGATAAGGAATATATTCCTTTAGGTAGAGTTAGTAGGGTAGGATAAGGTAGATTAAAATAAAGGGGGAGAGGGATTATATATATATATCCTTTATACTAAGATAACCTTTAGTATACTTAGTAGTTAGCTTAATAAAGAGTTAAGGGCGGTCTATATTCTAGTCCTAGATTAGGGTTAAGTTAAGGTATTAAAAGCGGAGTTCTACTAGGGCCTCTAGTTAATTACCTATAATACCCGCTAGTTAGTAGAAGAGGATCTATTAGATATAAAGCTAGCTAATCTCGAAGGTTATCTATATTATAGCTAGAAGTATATAGGTAAACTCGGCGAGGTCCTCGATATATATCATCGTACTCTCTCGCTTAGTATTATCGAGTTCCTTCTCCTTAGCTATAATCTTAACTACCTAGGATCTCGTTAATAGAAGAATCTAGCCCTAGGAGGGCTAGAGGGACTACTAAGAGTAGCTTATATCTTAACCCTATCGTTTAATTATCTTATTAATCTTCTCGCTAGTCTCGAGTATATAAACTTATTAATACTATTTCTAAAACGTCTCTAATAAGCTTATATATCTAATACTAGGTCGCCTCTATCCCCCCTTCCCTCGTCGCTAGTTATAGACCTAGCTTAAGAAGCTATATAAGAACTAAGTATTAACCTCCTAGAAGCATTTAACCTAATCTTTTTTAATAAAAGTATAATACCTAGAGCGACGAGGTTAGTAAAGGGCCTTAGTACTAGTGATTTATATATCTCTCTTACTAGGTATAATACTCCTTTACTACTTCAAGCCTATTCCAGGTCTTTTCGCTAAATCACTATTACTAAAGTTACTATACGTCGAGGTTCGCTACTATAATAAGGTAGTATTTAGGAGAGTGCTATACTTCGTCGTTAAAGAGTAATATATTATCGTCTATATTATTATTAATTTCTAATAGACTATCTATATTAGAATTACTCGTAATATCCGTCTCATCGTTATTACTACTATTAAATAGGCTAGCTATATCAGAAGCCGCTATACTATTAGTCTCGTCGTCTATAGACGAGAGATCTTTATTATATTATAACTAAGCTATAAGCCGCTAAAGAGAGTAGTAGTAGACGATAGGGTAGGAGGGGAAGAGGTATAGAGAGAGCGGGTGACTCGTATGAGAACTCGAAGACGGGAGGGAGAGTATAATCGATAGTAATAGGAGGGTTTCGAGAGTATAGGAGTAAAGGGGGGAGTGAATAATAGTGGATGATGGAAAGAGAAGATGAGGGGGGACTAGACGAGGGATGATAGAGGTGCTTAAATGCATTTTGGGCTGTGGGTCGAAGGGTCGCTGTTTCTGGGGGGGTGTGATACTGAGTCTAGAAATGGGAAACAGAGAAGAGGATAAAGAGTAGGTAGAAGGCCGGGTGGAGAGCTTAAGCGGCCGTATATACCTGAGGTTATATCAGGCTACTAGGGGGTGTAGTAACTAGAGTTAGGGTACGGGAGTATCGAGAGGTTAGTTAGCTAACCCCCGAAAGCAGCACCTAAACCCCCCGAATCTAGTAGCTCACTAACCATCTCACGGTGTATTAGAGTAATAGAGGTAATATATATAAAAACCTTATAATTAAGGAGTATATATTATATTAGTTTACTAGCTAGAAGTCTTATATAATATAAGGAGTAAAAGTATAAGGAGTAAACTTAGGTCTAGTGTTTACTATCCCGGGTTTAGCGCCCGCCGCATCGGGCAAGGTATATGCACGGGCTAGCCGCCCCTTTCAACGTCTATAAAGTCACGCTCCCTTACTACTTGACTATCTTCCTCTTTAATCCTTTCTTAACCCTTCCCTCGCTCGGCTATTTAGTGTCTCACTATATATTCTCTATCCCTCTTACCTAGACCTACCCAGAACCTTCTATTAGCCTCGCTATAGCTAAATACCTCATCGATATAGCTAGTTTAAAGCTAGAACCCTCGATCTCTCACTCTAGAGTCGATACTCTCAAGTATCTATAACTATAATAATTCCTCTTAAACTAGTCGAATTAGTTAAGATACGAGTATAAACTCAGCTTAGCTCCCTCTCCTCGTCGTCACACTATTATAACCCTTATAGCGATACTCTCCGTAATTATAGTAATAGAGGGTTTAGACTTAGTATTCCTTCTATATATTATAACCTAGCTAATCGAAGAAATACCTCTCGATAACGCCGCTAGCTACTACCTAGCTTCACTATAGATAAATTACGTGTTGGGTTAGATCTTAGTGAGCTCCTTATAATATAGAGATAATAATATGTACTATATACCTTAATTTGGGCTAACCTGTGACGAGAAGAGCTAATACCTACCTATGTAGCTTAATAGATTATAGATTATATTATTGAAGCTTCTATTAAGTGTCCTATAGACCAAATACGAAACGCCGTTAGTGAGAAGACTAGGTCACAAGTAGGTAGGGAGATGTGGGCGACTATAGGTAAGTAGAGTCGTCTAACCTTAGATGTAGCTACTTCTGTGGTTCCCTAGTATAGGTAGAAGGATGAAGTAGGACGCTTAAGTATTACGTGAAGGTTATAGGTAGATTCAAATAAACGATAGACTAGATACGAGAATATCGTACTACGTGGCCCTCGTATATAGAGAAAGTTCAAGATAACTATAAGTAGTAGTAGATAGGTGAGATTAAGGATTAGTATAGCCTAGGAAAGAGGAAAGAGAAGGCTAAGGGAGGGTAGGACTACTTCATGAGCTCCCGTATCTATTTCTAGTACTAGAGGCTTGTATTAATAGAATAGGAGTTATGAGTAGTAAATAGGATATAGGGCGAGATTAGAGGGCGAGGTTAATCTTTGTATAGTATTTACTTATAAGCGGGACTATATAACCCCTCTATACTTCTTACTCTAAAGACTTTAGCTCAAGAAATTAGTATTTTTACCGTGTTCTTAAGATATTCTCTTCTATTAATACCTAATTCTTACTTAATAGATACTATTAACTTAGATTATACCTAATTCTAGGACCCCTCTTTAAACTCGTTTCTTTATAAGTAGTATACTACTTTATTATATAATATAAGTAAGTCTACTTATACTACTAGTTCTCGAAATCAGCTAGTATTACTATATAATAAACTAGCTCGAATATTTAAACACAACGACTAATCCATACCTATAATCGTACTAGCTCGGTACTAAGGAGACGATTCTATAACTAGAGCTTAAGGTAAGATTAGAGAGAATACTAGAAATAAGCTTATCTAATTAATTATATATATTATAGTATATAATAGCGAACCTACTACCTGCGATAACGAAATAGACGACGACTTACTATTAATCGAAGAGCTCTAGGATTAGATTTCATATAAGGGGATCTTAATAAGAGGATACCGGAATCCTAAAGATACCCTCTAGGATCTCTAAGACCCTATTCTTAATATAAGTAGAAGCGGTCTTAATCTAATATAGTCAAAATTAGATAATAGTATAGGCTATAGCTAGAGTACTTAAGGTATACATAACGGTTCTCTATTACTATAGTAAGCTAACTATATATAGATAAGCTAGTAATTCTCGAAGATAACGAGTCAGATACTCCTAACCCCGAAGCTACTACTATTTCTGCCTTCGGGCTAAGTAAGCTAACTAATCCATCCGGCTATAAACTATAGTATAAAGACTAGTGCTTTATTAATGAGGATCTCTATCTATTTCCTCTACTCGAGTAGGAAGGCTTAGCTTTAATACCTATACTCGCCTAAGACTAGCTTTACTCTTACTACTACTCCCCCGGGTCATTATAGGACTAGATTAATTAATATAGTAATAATAGAACTAGGCTAAGCGTGTCCGAGGAACTAATACCCTATACTCTACTTACTTCATTAGGTAAGAATAATAGAGGAGGGAATAAAGAAGAAAATGTTTCTAAGCTTAAAAATAACTTATTCCTAGCTTTTAACGAGTAAGATAAGTCATTATCGTCATCGGCTCTTACTCCTAGCTCTCTATAACTTTAGGGTTACTCTATTAAGCTATTATACCCTCAAATTAACTAGGAATACGATTAAAATAAGGCTATTAGGTTAGAGGAACCTAGATATAGCTCTTTACTTTGAAGTTAGGACTAAGGGGATAAGCTATAAGAGTAATAGTAGTGATAAGAGGAAGTAATAGAGGCGATGAGGGAGGAGGACGACGATAAAGAGCTAGAGTAATAAGGAGAGAAGTAGTAGTACTAGGGCGTAAATAAAGAGATTAGTAGTAATATATACTACTCCAAAGATAGTAATTATAGTCATAAAACAAATAAGAAGGATACCGAGGATAACGAGGATAATGAAGACCCACGGCTAGCTAAGCGGTAGAAGCTGCCCCTAATACCTACTTACTAGGTTCTAACGCCTTCCTATAAGTATAGCTTAGCGCCCCGCCTTGGATACCTTTATAGCTTTACACTATTCTTAACTATATAACCTGAGATTAACGAGTCATTATCCCAAGCTAATTACGTGCACCCGCTAACTCTAGTAGATAACGACTACTATAATACCCTATAAACCTCTCGTAGTCCCTCCGCTATAGTAGAGTCGACGCTAGTTATAGAGTATTAGGAATAGCCCTTTTAAGGTTTTCTGAAATATACTATAATTAGTAATTAGACTATATATAACCTCGAATTTATATTACCATATACCTCTAAGTACTTCTACCTCTCACTCTATTTAGAAGTTTTAGGCTCTACCTCTACCTCTCACTAGGTTATATTAATATAGAAGCTAGGTAAAGAATTAATAAAGGAGTAAGAGAGTCTATTAGCTAAGATAATCCACAATGACTAGACCTAGACAGAAATAGGGCAGTATTTCCTAGGCTATATATTACTATTACTAAAGGAGAACTTCTTTAAGAAGTAAGGGGGGTAGCCTCGAAAGTAGGGCCGAAAACCTAGTATAAGGGCTAGTAGTATATAAATAGGGATAGAACAAGTTTTATATAATATAATCCAAATATTCCTTAAAGAATCTCTAAATTCAACTAAGAAGTATCTTAATATATGCCTTTAATTTACTATAATAGTAAGCTACTACAAATCTGCGATTTTAAGATAAGAGGGAAGGAAAGGAAAGAGAGGTAGAGGTTCCTTATCTACTTACTACTCCTAGTAATATCTTAGATTAAATAACTACGTAATTAGTTATATAAATTAGTTATTTTTATAGATATTATTATATTATATAGATTTCTCTAAAACTTATACTTATTACCTTAAAAGTATTCCTATCTTTAAATAGTGTCTTAAGACTAGTATAGTAACTATAGTTCTATAAGCTAGCCCTTTTCTTTAGCTTTTTAAATATGTTCCCTTTAATCCTCTAAGATAGTAAAGTATTAGGGGTAACGTCTCGCGAACTAATATAGCTTAGTTAGCTATTAGTTTCATCTAGAGATATAGTATTATGACTTATTTAGTTAGAGAAATAATAGCTTTCTAGACCTTATAAAAGTCGAGATTACCTGGCCTTAGATTACTATAAGACCTTAAAATCTAGTAGTAAGTTATTATAATACTGACCTTAATATAGAGATAAAGGTTAGAGGTTCTTAAATAAAGTAATATATCTCGCGAGTATTTAGAGAAAAATAGCTATCTATTAGTAAAAGTTAAAAGATAAGAATAGAGTCCTTAGATATAGTATAGGTTTAGGTAGTTAATAACTTCAGGTTTAGAATTATCTATAGAGTATTTAAGGATTTCTTAGACGAGATATTAAGTAATAAATAGTACCTTAAGGATTCAGGATCTAAGCCTAATCTACCCCCTTAGGGCGAGAATTCATCGCCTAAGGATAGGAATTCCCGAATATCTAAACTTGGTTTATTATAGTTAATTGAATCTAAAGATATTAGTATCCCTAAAAGTATTATATTATAAGCTTTTATGAATTTAGTATCATATAGCTATCTAAACATATTACACTTATTATCGTAGAACGGGATAATGATACATGCCGAGTAATAGTAAATCCGGAATAAATCGACTACTAATAGCTCCCTTAAAGCTACGTAGTTTCGGCTCTAGGTAATACATATAGCTAGTATACTTTTAGTTCTTATTAGGTAATATAAAGGCTCTACCCTATAAGTAATCTTATATGACTAATACTAACCTAATCTATAATTTAAGAGGGACACAGCGCTCGTTTACCCACTAACGATTACCTAAAACTATTTAGTATTATCGTAATATTAATTCTATTAGTAATATTATAGCCTAAGCTATATCGTATATACTATTTATTAGTCTTCCTAACCCTAGTCTAAGGGTGAGACTTGGTTTAGAGAGAAGTAAATGAATGTATTTTAGTATAATAGAACATATTAAGTTAGCCCTAGCCCTACTAAACTCTATAGCTCGACCCTTCCTATAGTATATTAGCTACTTATAGAGTAATCACAAGTACTAAGGATATTCTATAAAAGGTATTCTAGCTACTACTTAACCTTTTATATATATATGTATTCTACTAAACTTTAAAGACTCCTCTTAATCCACTACCTACTATATTATTAATACTTCACTTATCTTTAACTTCTAATAAGGCACCTACCTTATAGCACTATTACTATATACTTACTAAACCACAAGCAAAATAGCAGCCGCTGACGTAATTACTATTTCGCCTATTTATAGGCTTTAGGTTCCCCTAAGCTAAGGTAATATAGAATTATCTAATACCTTATAAGTCTAGGGCTTCACTTTCTATTAACGATAAGCTATACTAACTAAACGCTCCTAATATAAGGTATAATAAACTCCCTTGAATACACAACGATATAAGCCCTAGCTAGGAGTATATCAAGAATCTTACTACTATTATTAGTTAGTATAGGATAACTAGAAAGTTCGCTACTAAACTATTCTATAAGTATAAGGATACTCTAGCTAGGTAGGTTAAGCTTAAGGTAGATATTAATACTATACCTACCGAGTTAATTAAGCTTATCCTTACTAAAATCGTTAACCTAAGTAAGCTAGAGGTAGCGCTTAAGACTATGTCTAGTAAATAGATAAAGCTTATCTAGCTCGACTCTCTTAACTTAAATAACATCTATAGGATTATCTTTAAGCTTGACCCTAAGGAGAAATGTTTAGTTCCTTACGAGTTCGCTAAAGGCCTATTATCTATATCTGAGAGTAGTATAGTCGATAATAACTTCGTTAATAGCCTTACTAGCTTCGTTAATAGTTTTATTAATTATATCGAGAAGAATAACCTAACTAATATAATTAGGCTTTAGTTCTTAGGGGCTATCGAAAATGACGACTAGTATATGCCCTTTACTACCGAGTTCGAGTTAGGTAAGAAAGGAACTATTATACTACTTATATCTATTTTAAAGGATATAGAACTTATCCCTACTAGTTAGCTTAATACTACCTAGTCTAGTATAGGTAAGCCTACTAATACTAACCCCCCTATAAGCTAATCTTAGGCCAAGAAAGTAGTTAAGGGTATAGAAACTCACTAAGTATTCGTTAATTAGGTATAGTATAAAGAATACCTAAAGTAGTTAACTAATAAGGGCTCATAATTACTAACTAAGATCTTTATAGCTTTACTTAGCTACTTTAATAGTATTACTTGTTATATTCCTTATAATCACGTTTAAATATACTACTTTTTTCATTTACTATAGTTTATATAGATTATATTATCTACTCCTTCCCTAAAGAGTTTTTATAGAGTACTCTAGCTAGCTTTTCCTCATATTACTATTATTAAAACTAAATAGTAATTAGAGAAATATATATACTCTATATTTATACTTAAGTATATAAGGCTTTTTCTAAAGACTATATCTAGTTAAATAAAATCCTTTTAGAACTATACTAATAATAAGTACCTTATTTAAAGTAAATATAAGGTAGAAAGGTATATGATTACATATTCTTTTTCCTTATAGCTATACTCTTAGAAGAATCCAAATAGCTTTATAACTTCGATTAAACACCGATTATCTTTTGAGATATAGCTAGTTACTCGGTAGAAAGTTTTCTAAAATAATTCCTAAAGGTTATAATAGTTAGGGTAAAAGTACTAATTAGTTCTAGTCTAGATACTAAGAATAACCTCTATATTCGCGAGGGATACGCCGAATAGGGTAATCTTAGTATTAGCCTAATTAATAATACCTGTAATAAGATAATTAGTCTTTATCTCCCTAGATATTACTCTAGGGAATACTAAAGTAAGAGAAAAAGGAAAATTCCGTATAGACACTTACTTATAATATAGCTAGTAGCCTTATCTATATAAATATTATTTTCTAAGAGATTATTATATTAGAGAACTATAGGATAGCTAGACTAGAAGAGCTATAGAAGCTCTTAGCGAACATCGTCTAGTTTTACTTAAAGTTAGGTAAGTAAGTCTAGAGAGACTTTATCTAAGATCTTAGAGTACTCGCTAAGTAAGCTAAGAGGCGGCTCTAATATATAAGTAGGTTTATTAATCCACGCCGAAGTAAAGAATCTATATGAGTCTTTCATTAACTAGACATATAATATAAATAACTATAGATATAGTATTAGACCTTATAAAGTCTTATATAGTTTACTATAGATATTATTCTATTATAGGGGTAAGGGAAAAGAACTAACTCCTAACTCGATAGAAAGCTAGTCTAGGGACAAGATTTGCTACATATATATAGACTAGCCCAAATATGCCTTAGGACTTATATTCGGGGACAAAATCTCTATAAAGTTACCTTATAACCTCGATTTACCTTATAGGTAATTAGGAGTACCGAAACTAGATAACCTAAGCCGCTTCGTCTCTAGATATAGTATAGCTAGTCGTACCTTATACTAATATAGTAGAGATAAGACTACTAAGAAGGTTAGCTATAAAATAATCGATTTCGTCCCTTATAAGTCTATACTCGTTAAAGAACTTAGTAATCTAGTAAGCTAAGAGTATATTATAAGCCTCTAGCTTTATTATATAACTAGAGACATCTATAGCGACGAAAACGTATTTATTAGTAATAACGAAAACTAGAGGTAGAGGTTATATAGCGAGCCTAGTACCTTTTATATACCCCTTAGAGCGGTTATAGCTTAATCCCTATAGCTAGTACTCACTAGTATAGTTTGTCTACCTAGTTCTAAAATATTACGAAATATTATATAATAAAGGCGGCAATAAACCGTGCTAGAAGTCCTCTACTAGTATATTATATACTAGATACTACTTATTGTTTTTTTACTATATACCTGCTTTATAACTTAATCCCTAATAGCGTTATAAGGTTCTTTGCTTTATTATAGATTAAGAGACTAACCATAGAGGTACTACCTAGCTTATAGGCCGAATATGAAGCTATCCTCGATACGCTCTTCCTTAAGCTACTAGATAGCTTATACCTAATAATTAATAAAGTTAGGGAAAACCTCTCCCTCTTTTTTCGTCCCGACTTCCCTATAGTACTTTAGTACGACGACCTTCTAGAGAACAACTTCTATATCGAAGAAGTAACCGGCTATATTACTAGTATTATAGACTAGGCTAATACTAAAGTCGCTCCTTATAGTATCTCGCTTAGTGGATTAGAAATCGTTCTAGGTATCTAGATAAACACGGATTAGTATTTCTACCCTTCTTATATTCACCTATAGTAATAGTTCTAGAATATGTTTAATAGCGAAATTAGGGAAGTTTCTGACTTAGATAAGTGTTTAATAGAAGTAGTTAGGCTAATAGGCTTACTTCGGACGTATAGTATTAAGTAGAAGAATACCTTATTAAGAGTATATCTTAAGAGACTTATTCTATTATAGATTACTAATTTATACTACTATTAGCCTTTATAGCTATAATCGACTATTCTCTGTAATAGCTTGAACCTTATTAGTTTACTAGAACTCGAAAACAGCGAATATACTAATAGAATTAGAGCTACGTATATTTCTCTAACTAGCTAATAGTTCTCTATTTCTCTTAACTTAAACAAAGAGCTATAGAGAGGATACCGATACTATTATTAGGAACTTAGATTATTAATACCTAAGTAAATAGTAAGGGGGAAAAAATACTATAGAATACATCCTTATCTAATATTCTAAGTACCTAGTTATTAACCTAAAAGACCGTAATTCCCTATCTATTTTTCACTCGGGTAAAAGATACCTATCTTAGTTAGACTCTCTAAAACCCCCTCTTTAGTCTCGATATTATTAACGTGGACCTTGTGAGTTTTCGTACTATCTAGTTATACTAACTAGTAGGTAGTCCCTCGGGATAAGCTATCGGATTAGTAAGGTTAGGCTAGTTAACTAGAACGAGTCTTCTAATCTTCTATATAGACTATGGAAGTATAGTAGTCCCTAGGCCTCTAACCTCAATCTCGGTAGTAGGAATAGTAGTGAGGCTATTGTGCTCGACGAATTAGAGCACGAAGACGTTAGCTAAGCTATACTAAATAATATAGTTAGCTAGAAATATTATATAGTCTAAGACTTTCTTATCGTCTTAGGTAATAGGCGGTAGTCCCTTAGTAAATTCGTATAGAATAAGATAGAGAGTTTCATTCTCGTTACCCTTAAGCTTAATCTTAAAGGCTAGGCTATAGATACTAGTATAGTTAAGTGAAGTAGCGGGGATAAGTCACATCTACTTACTAGGGACAGTTTCGAGCTATTTCTCGAGCTTGACCTCATCTAGCTTTAAGGGCTCGTAGCTATAGAGTAGATAGATAGCTAGCCTACTAATATATTATAGTCGACGATTATACGAACTAGGGCCTTATAATCCTTATCGGGCACCTTTAGGTCAACGTCGATACGAGGGAGGCTCGTAGTACTAGTTAGGATTTTAGTATAGGTATCTGAACTAGAGTTATACTCGGTAGAGGGTAGAGACTTATATAGTAGAGGCTAGGTATAGATCTATCTAGCTTAGCGGGTAATAGATACTAGGTACGAGATCTATAGTTATAACGCTTGAAGTAGCTATTATATTAGAGTAGTTAGGACGTTGATAACACAGGTTATAGTATAATTAGGAGAGGTTCAAAAGGGTTAAATAATATTTCTAATAGTAGTAGTAGGTATATACAGACCCCTCCTTAAAATACATGATCTAAGGTAGTCTTAGTAAGCTAATAGGGTTATCTAAGCTTTACTTCTAAGGTAGTAATAGCCTTTACCCTAGCTCTGTGTCCGTATTAGCTTAGTTTAATTATACTCGATAGTTCAACTTTTCTAACCTCTACTACGAATTATAGCCGACTCCTATTATATCTATAGTATAGTCTTAGCTACTTAAGATAGTGACTTCCCTCTATAGTATAAAGATATCTATATGAGTAAGTTACTCTATAAGTAAGAGACGTGAGGATATTAATAGTCTCTATATAATATATCGGTTCGAATATTAATATATTCTTAGTAGTTAAAGCTCTATTAATAACGATATAATTCCTTTTAACTTATATATACCTTTATATAAGTTCAAACGGTTTTACTATCACTATACTCGTAATCCAGATACTACTAAAGACTTTTATTATCTATTTCATACTACTTACTAGATGTGACGCATGCCGCTCGCTAGTAAATTTAGCGTCACGTGACAGCGATGACGTATGCAGCTGTCACTAGTATTAGAACACCAAAGCTTCCCGCACTCAGGAGCTTCTCTCCTTAGTTTAGTATCCTCGGAATAGAGCTACTCTACCTGCTTTCCAAGCCCAGAGACCCGGTCTCGTGACATTATACTAAACTCATTCTTGTTCCTGTAGAGGAAGTAAAACCACTTTCACGTCTTGCGCACGCGTGTGATTTTACAGCAATTCATCTTGCGACAGCGCTGTCGATACACACGGTTACGGAACCACACACACACACACCAGAGATCAAGAGCTTGTTGGGCTCTCTCTTACTTCAAGATCACGATTACACAATAGAGCAACCTTCGCAGACTCAGATCGCCGCTGCGATCACAGAGCTCCAAACAGAGGTTCAACGTCAAGCTGAGGTTATTCAGAATCAAGGCAACGAGCTCCTTCTCTTACGAACTCGCCTTTCTACGAACTAGAAGCTACGATCCTCCCTCCCAGACCCTGAGAAATTCAATAGCCAGGTACACAAGTTCGATACCTAGCTCCCTTTAATCAAGGCTAAGCTACGAGTTAACGGCGAAGCTATTGGCGATCCCACGGCTCAATTCTACTACGTCTACCTTAATCTCGAATCACACGTTCAAGCTATAGTTCTCCCTTAGCTCTCCCAAGCTAAAGACGATCAAAGCTAGTCCTATACCTCGATTCTCGATTAACTCTCTCGCGTTTACTCAAATCCGAACAAGGTGCAGGAAGTAGAGGATAAGCTATACTCTCTTAAACAAGGTACTAAATCGCTTCACGCTTTTATTACTAAGTTCGAGCGTATCCTCTATAAGGCACGAGGGTAAGACTAGAACGACGTCAATAAGATTGCAGCTTTCCGTCAAGGACTTAATACTACGATTAAGAGTAGGCTAGCTCAATAGCTAAACCTCCCTCGAACCTATGCCAAGTTCATCGAGACGGTACAATAGCTAGCTAGACGCTCTAGCACGTACGAACACCCAGTTCGCGACTCTGAGAAGAAGCCTTATTAATCAAGAGGTAATGCTATAGACATATCAGCTATTAACACCATTAGCGCGATCACCGAGCCTCCACGATCCTCCTCCTCTCCCTCTACAAACAGTCGAGCACGATTAACCTCCCTAGCAGAACGCCAGCTACGTAGAAAGTAGGGCGTTTGTGTACGCTGTGGTAGTAGGGAACACTGGGTGAAGGACTGTGATATTCAACCATATAAGGACATAGACAAGCTAGTACCTCTACCTGGACCAAAGGTTATGGTAGGTGAGAATGGTAGAAAGGTTATGATCTGCCCAGTAGATTACGATTCTGATTCTGCTCTCTTAATTAGACCTTATAGCCCTAATTCCGATTATGACTCAGAGGAGGAAGCATATTAGGAGCTAGTGGACCGCATGGATAGGGGACGTAGGAAGTAGGGCATACGAGACTATACGATTTATGTAAGCTATAGAGCTATGGAGCTATTTTCGACCTGAAAGCCTCAGGGACTAAGCTTTCTGAAGGGGGGGTAGTGTGACGCATGCCGCTCGCTAGGAAATTTAGCGTCACGTGACAGCGATGACGTATACGGCTGTCACTAGTATTAGAACACTAAAGCTTCCCGTACTCAGGAGCTTCTCTCCTTAGTTTAGTATCCTCGGAATAGAGCCACTCTACCTGCTTTCTAAGCCCAGAGACCCGGCCTCGTGATACTAGATACTACTTCTATATAATTCCGATAGCGAGACTCCTAATAATAATATCGAAACCTTATTTAACGTCTTCGAAAGTCTTTATTACGACAAGATTTCGTATTCTCTAAGATAAGGGCACAACTATTACTTCGAGGATATTTTAGATAAAGAAGATTAATAAGCTTATTAAGAGGATATTATAGCTTCTTACGAGGTAACTAAGTTAGTAGACCTATTACAATTTCACTTCAAAGTAGAAGAGGTTCGAGAATGACTCTAGAAGCGTTATTCTATACCTTACTCACTAGTACTATTAACTACTAAACGGAACTGTCCTAGCTAACTATTATTACTATTACTAGAGATTTTTGAGTCAATTCTATATTATCTTTATTTCTGGGATATATAGTCCGTAATAAAAACTTATCGAGTTTTCTATAGTAGATTTAGTAGAAGCGCTCTTAATCTATAATCTTCTTTCTAGGAATCTATATTCTAGGGTTACGGCGAAACTGTTTTTATAAGATTACTCCTATTAGAAGGATATTCTCGGAAAGATTAGTTTTTCATAATTAAGTTAGAGGTAAAGGAGGGCCTAAATAAGATAAGCTTATAAAATCGAAAGAGGATTTGGAAACTTTATACCTATTTAATCGCTATAATCCGTACTATTAAGGAGCCTAGCTATGCCTAATATAATAGTATCACATTACTTCGTAATTGAGTACTAGGCCCTATTACGAGTTACTTAGCTTTAGGTTCTAGTACTAATAATTATCGAGAATTAATAGAGATATATATATCTTTTAGTATATCTTAATATTCTCGAATTCGTACTATAGTACTATATTATATTATTATATCGAATTAGAGATTGATTTCAGGCCTTACTCTCCTATTTAATAATAGCTAATCTATTAATATAGGTTATATAGGTAAATCTATAAATCGACCCGACTCTATACTTTTTCCTAGATCTTTATAATTGGTTTTTAGTTGACTTAGTTTCGAGGTAATTAAACTAGACATATATCCGCACTAATCTCTCTATAGTTATAAACTCACTTATAAGTTTATAGTAACGAGATAGCTATTAGGATACCTTAAAGGAATCTAGCTTAGCCTCGATATAAGCTTTTACTTCTCTATTTTGAATCGAATATACCTAATATCGTTCTTCTAGGCTATATATATTATGAGAATTAGTTTAGACATGCTTAAATACCTAAAGTTTAATACTATCTTATAGATATATCCTTACCCCGAAATTCCTCCTTCTATTTATAAAGGTAATATTATTCCTTTATATAAGTTATAGAAAGAGTTATTCGCTCCGGTTTCGATATTATATATTATACTTACAAATAGCTAACTTATAGGGATTAAAGTATATAGTACTCTAGGACTATCTACTAGTATTAATAGAATTAGATTCCTTTATAATATAGGTATAGAATATATATTAGGCTCTATAGATAATACCTTATTAGCCTTTTTCCTTAATAGGGTAGAAAGACTAGTTAAGGTTATAGCTTATAGGTATAGTTCTATAATTCTTTATCTAGAAGTTAGTCCTTTATTTTAGTTATTATTTCTATATAAGTATATATAAGCTCTAACTATATTAGTTTACTATAACTTTATATAGGACGAGTAGACGCCTACCTTAGTTATATATAGGTTCTCCTTCGTTATTAGAGTATATTAATTATATAATATCGAATAATAGTTATATTACTAGACTCTCTAGTTATTTTATAGTCTATTAGCCTTAATTTATCCTTAATTACGGGACCCTATAACTAATCTCAACTATAAGATAACTAGCTAAACTACCTTAGTATTATTATAATAAACCCGGTACTCATTTCTTAAATACTCTAGTTAACCCCTTATAATCCTATAGCCGCCTTATATTCTAAAAGCTGTCTCTAAGAGATACATACCCTTAGTAGTATTAAAAACTATAGTAAGTATTAATCTTAGTTATAACTAAAAAGGAAGTATTAGTCTATTTAGGTCTCTATTAATCCGGTTATATTAAAGTACTAGTGTACTAGCTAAGTTACTAGTCTCCTATTTCACTCAGGCTATAATAGACCTAACCTACTTAATTA